>OX101790.1:18876730-18891730 GCA_944452715.1 Ophion slaviceki
CATAATGTTCAAACAGACAATAATTGGTGACTAAAAGCTTGTTTGCGTCTTAGTTCAATGTGTATTCAATCGACAAACACCAATACAATCAACTGTATCCACACAACTAACTAAATGGGACGTGTTGAATTATAAAAACTTTTCAAAAGATAAAAATATCTCTTAAGGGGTTACTTGCGATTTTGAAAAAATCGATTTTTTTTATTGCATTTTTTTGAAGTATAAGTATCTGGGCCCATACTTCTGTATGGGCCCGGAATAGATGACTCTATGTAAGTTTACAAAAAAAAATATTTTCTTCGTGTAAACTGAAATTGAAACTTTAAAGGCGTTTTTCTCAAAATGGCATTTCTGAAGTCGGTGACCAAGATTACTCGAACACTAATGAACCGATCTTCTTGAAATTTTGCAGGCTTATTTAATACATAAAAATGTAGTCTTTAATCGTTCGATTTTTTTTTCGAAAAAAATGGCCGTTTTATAGCCAAAAAACGGCCGTTTTTTTTCGTTAAAATCGAACCATTAACTTTGACTGTCCGCCATTTTGTGAAAAATAAATATTTTTTAAAATCCTTCGATTGAAGACTAGTTTATACTTATATTTGACTAAATCCATCCGCATTTCTTTTTCAGATGATCCACTTCGGCGCAATGTTGGTCACCGCAAACCGTGTATATAAAACATTATTTCATTGACGGCCATTTGCCACTAAACAATGTAATATTTTTCAATAAAAAAATTACTGAAAGTTCTTCAAGATGTGTTCTTTAAGATGGTATATTGATCGATTAAAAAAGTTGTGTAGTTTTCTTTAAAAAAATTCATGAAAAAGGCCTTTTTGCGCTACAAGTGAGGGTAACGCCTTAAGTATGTTAATGATATTTAAAAAATAGCATTAACGTAAGAGGTAAACGAGTTTGTACCTAATTTTGGTAAATTTTCTAAAAATCATACTTATCATGATAACTCGAAATCCGTACACTGGTAAAAAATTTCTGTATAAAAATTAATACACAAGTGTAGGAAGTTTTTATGCGGATACCGCTTGTGAAATTTCAGATACGATTTTGAAAATCCAAAAAAGGTTATTTTAAAAATGAAAGTGCAGCTCCGTAATATTAATATCCTTGTGCGTTTGATAAATAATGCACGTGTAAAGAAATAATCACATCCAAGTATATTGAAATCAAGAACCATTTGCTGATATCAAAATACGAGTGTATATTAAATTCTAGAACCATTTGCTAATATCAGCATACGGGTGTGTATTAATTTCACGAAAACAAAGTATTACCTTTAATGTACACTGTAAAAAGCTTCTGTGTAAAAATTAATACACAAGTGTATGATGTTTTTATGCAGACGCCGTTTATAAAATTTCAGACAATATTTTGAAAATCCAAAGCAGGTTATTTTAAAAATATAAGTGTAGCTCCGTAATATTAATATACTTGTGCGTTTGAAAAATAATGCACGTGTAAAAAATGTTCACATCCATGTATATTGAAATCAAGAACCATTTGCTGATATCAATATACGAGTGTATATTAAATTCGTTCGTATATTAAGTTCGTAAAATTCAATTCTTCTGTGCCTTAAATGTAGTGTAAATTTAATACAATTTTCACATTGTTTCATGTGATTTTCATCGGCGTTTATGACTTTTTTTCAATTCCAGTTCCGCACTTTTAAATAAATCTGTTGTGATCATGCATTGTACGTATCGTAAAATTCAGTTTCACATATATTATATTTTTCAGGCTGCTGTAAATAATTTTCAAACTTGTTTTGTATTTTCAATGCTCTGTTTTTTATAGTTGATTTATCATACATCTGTAGTAATTTTCAATTGAAGACACGGGTTAATGCAATACATTTTCCACAAATTGACAAACTTGTCTTCGAAATTCCATGTTGCATCTATTAAATTCTATATCCACGTTAGAATTTCATGTTCCTGTTTTAAATTTACGGTGCAAGTGTTTCAAATTTAATTTCATCTACTGAGTTCGTAAAATTCCATTCCTTTGTATCTTAAATGTAGTGTAAATTTCATATAATTTTTTACAGTGTAGACATTGGACTAAGGTAACCAGGTTAGATATGATCCTAACGAGGTGACCTATCACTCCCTGGAGGCTTTGGATCGACCTTCTCAACACCCTGTATATATATGAGGGTGATATATTCCACGTGAATCCGGTGGACGTTTTCCCTGCCCCCCCCCCCCCCCCGTCAATTCGATTATTTTTTTCAAATCTGATTCCATTGACCCTAAAAAACACCCTAAATTTTTTCACATTTTTCGAAAGAACCCTTAGTCAAAAATAAAAAAAAATTCTCCGAAAAAGAACGCCCCGATTTGAAAATCTAAAAAAATTCCCTAAAACACGTGATTATATGTAAAAATGTTCAAGCTATCACCCGCAGTGGAAGTATGATTTTTTCTGTGCTTTCCGAGCGATTAACGTTAAAGAAAATCCGAAAAATTCAAGAACCGCTTACTTCGGGCGAATACTTAAATATTTTGATACCCACAGTGAATTTTTTTTTACCATTTTTGAATAACCATTTGGTTATTCAAAATTTTTTTTTACTAAGGGTTGTTTCTTAAAATGTAAAAAAAATCAGGACGTCTTTTAGAGTCAATGGAATCAGATAAAAAAATAAATAAATCGAATTGACGGGGGTCAGGGAAAAAGTCCACCGGATTCACGTGGAATACCTCATATAAATTTATGTATGTCTATAATTTATAAAATTCTAATGCCGCAGCACCGAAAAAATATGCACTCGGTAAAAAAAAGAAAGAAACGGAACTCGTAATTTAAACGGGACGACTCACTGCACACGTAAGTATAGCCCCGTATATTTATAATATGCGCAATAATTAACATTGTTAAGAATATGTGAATTCAAAGTACCGTGCGCGTGGAATGAAAAAATTCTCAATAAAGCAACAACGAGTTAACGTTCTTATTGACGTTTTTTTTTTCGTCCTTCTCTTTGCCTGTTTCGAGAAAGGTAAGAGGGGAAGCCCCGGTGGTCTCGGCCCCCGACTGTTATTACAGGGACGAGCTCCCGCTTTTGCAGTCGTGACCGGTTTCCGAGTTCCTACAAAGTTGGCGGTAATAACGCGCCCTCTATTATTCCGGCGCACACCGAGTCATCGCCGAGAGGCTCTCCCTCATCTCTCTCGCGACTTATCTACAGGGTGGCTCGAAAAGTTACTTCCAGGAGGGAAAACTAGTGCCTCGTATCAATACGTATTCGAATCACCCTCATGTTCGACGATCTTTTTTCAGTTTTCAAGGCAAAATCATTTATTTATTTTCTCTTTTGTGTATGTACTTTCCTCGCGATTTTTTGTACTCGTATTATCGTTATGAAGTGCAGTGTTAAGGGGATAGGCTACTGTGAAAACGACCACCGCTCGTTCGTCGCTTGAGGCAACCGAAATTCAAGAGGAAGGTCCAACATATGGTGCAGGAATTGAAAATTGAAGGTAAACTTATGATTACGATGTACGAGCTGCTAGTAAAGGTTTAAGGGGGGCAATACCTTTGGGCGAGACAAACATTTAGCGATTTTAATGTTTTTTTTTTAAGGAAAGATTTCGTCACCATTTTTTATATTTAGGGTGTTTTATTAGTACTTTTAGCTGTTACGTGGTATTTTTTTTATTAGTCTTTAAAAATGGCGGAGTCATGGCACGGTCTCTTAAAGTGCATTTTTCGAAACTGGGCGTCGCGACGCTGTCCGAAAGATTTCGGAACGCAGACCGAAAAAGTTTGGGAACTCCGGGTTCAAAACATGACGCTAAGTGTTTTTGAAAATTAAAAAAAAAAGTATTTTTTATTGCAAAATGTAGACATTTTTTTCGGAAAATTCAATCTTTTTGTTTCAAAGCGTGCCACTTCATCGATTTTCAACATTTCTCACTTTTTCTTGGTTCATATTCTGCGTATGAGTGTTAATGAAAGGAAAATCATCGATGGTTTTCCTCATATTAATCCCGCCGACGCTACGTGTCACGCCGTGCGGCAACATCCGCCGCAATTCGTTTAAAAGACCGCCGCCATTTTTAGAGATTAATTTTTTTAAATACCACGTAACAGCCAAAAGTAGTACTAAAACATACCATCAAAAATGGTTAGTTTGTTTGAGTTTAAAAAACGTCATGAAAATCAGCAACTTTTTTCTCGACCAAAGGTATGTCTCTCCTTAAGCGCGTTTTTCTTAAAACTATTTTCTTCAAGATGATGCACACGATTTCATGACATATAATAATGGATTGAATTGAAATTTGGTACACTTGTCCAGTGTAATAGTGGTTTAGTCTTGGGCCACGTTTTTTTTCTTAACATTTTGTTTTCATTACTCATTAACAATGATTATGTCATTTTTCCTCGGAAAATCAAAAACACAATTTCATTTTTTTTTTAATGAATGAAACACGATAATAAAAAAAAAGGTCGGTCAAGTTTTAGCCAATATTATCTATTTTAACCTTTCCTTGACACACTTATATTTAGCCACGATTTTGACACACTGGGTCAACTTGACCCGGATAGTACTTCATCCACTTGCCCCCTCAACAAAGCTTCGAACGGTTTTTATTGGAAAAAATCTGGGATACACTTTAAACATTTCTTAATATGTCTGTATAATTGAAATTCGGAAAGTATAAATTTGAATGATAGTAAGAAGTTGTTGAAAACTTTTAATTTTAGGAAAGCGAGCATTTTATTTTAAATTCGTCCGGGTCAAAATGACCCAGTGTGTCATGGAAGGGTTAAGAAAAAAAACATATGTTTTTGTTTCAGATCAACCGAGTGGCCAAAATCAAGTCCACCGTTGAGCCCCTCACGATCGCAGGTCGTTCACGAGATTATTTATAACTTCTTTAATTATCAATATTTTCAATAAAATTTGGTACACAACTTTATTAATGTACATAAAAATGAATATCCAAACGATTCTTCAATCATCTTACTTATTCCTTCAAAATTATTTTTTTCAACAATCCTGATGTTCGGAAACTCCCAGTAGCTCCGCCACTTAAATAATAAATAAATTACCAACTACACACTAACGTGAAAGCCTTAGATTCTGATCAAAAGTTTGAATAATGAGTTCGGGAGGATCAGTCCCAGTTCAGTCGATAAAAAAAAATACTTTCACTAGTCTAAACGACTTCGAATTGCTTTAAGGGGTTACCCCCACTTGCGATTTTGAAAAAATCGATTTTTTTATTGCATTTTTTTGAAGTGCAATTTGAAGTGCAGTTTTTTTATGCCCGGAATAGATGACTCTATGTAAGTTCACAAAAAAAATTTTTTCTTCGTGTAAACTGAAATTGAAACTTTAAACGCGTTTTTCTCAAAATGGCATTTCTGAAGTCGGTGACCAAGATTACCCGAACACTAATGAACCGATCTTCTTGAAATTTTGCAGGCTTATTTAATACATAAAAATGTAGTCTTTAATCGATCGATTTTTTTTTTCGAAAAAAAATGGCCGATTTATAGCAAAAAAACGGCCGTTTTTTTCGTTAAAATCGAACCATTAACTTTGACTGTCCGCCATTTTGTGAAAAATGAATATTTTTTAAAATCCTTCGATTAAATACTAGTTTATACTTATATTTGACTAAATCCATCCGCATTTTTTTTCAGATCATCCACTTCGCCACAATGTTGGTCACCGCAAACCGTGTATATAAAAACATTATTTCATTGACGGCCATTTGCCACTAAACAATGTAATATTTTTCAATAAAAAAATTACTGAAAGTTCTTCAAGATGTGTTCGTTAAGATGGTATATTGATCGATTAAAAAAGTTTTGTAGTTTTCTTTAAAAAAATTCATGAAAAAGGCCTTTTTGCGCTACAAGTGGGGGTAACGCCTTAAAATACTTGCCAGAGGAAAGTACATACAGAAAAGAGAAAAATAAATAAAAACCTATGCAAAAGGAAATCTTTTAAAAATGACAAATGTGGAAACATAAATGGGGATGATTCTGATGATAGATACGATGCATGTGGATTTTTCTCTTGCGCGTCACTCCTCGGGCCACCCTGTACACATACAAATATACAGGGTATCCTAGAACTGATGGTAGGCACTGAAATGGGGGATTGAGGGTGGAATTCTGAGTCGATTGATATAAGTATGTATGGGTCTTGGATCAACCCTTGAATTATTATGAATTTTTAAAGGCGAACGCACCTGATTGGTCCGCCTTTAAAAATTAATAATAATTCAAGGGTTGATCTGAGACCCATACATACTTATATCAATCGACTCAGAATTTCAGCCCCCAACTCCCCATTTCAGGGCCTACCATCAGTTCTGAGACACCCTGTATATAATGCCCCAAGACCACCCCGAGATATCGCCCCTTCTATTCAATCTCCCATTCGCGGACTCATTCGCAAAACCCGCGCGAAACCTCCTCCACCCCGCCTCCCGAATCGCCCGAACGATTATTCGAATTGCGCCGTTGCGATATCGATTTGAGAAACCAAAAACTTAAGTTCGCCGCAAAAAAAGCAGCCTATCTCGTCGCCATAACTGCCGCAACAAGAATGACGCCTTTCAATTGCATATCAACTCTCATTTTCCAATCAATTACCCAAAAATACTTCTTTCCGTTTCCGCGCAAAGTTCTCCGCACGAGCGAGACGAGAAAAACCAGAAAAAATGTAACTTCGCGTTCTGGGGTCTCTTTACCGCGATATGCATATACGCGCATTTGTAGGTGTATATATATATATATATATATATATATATATATATATATATATACATACATATATATATTTTTTTTCGCAGTTGCACGCGATAAGGCATGTTATTCGCGAGGTGAAACACGAAAAGAAAGAAAGAAAGAAAAAAACCGACGTGAGATTATGCGGCGTACAAAATGCAGCCAACACGTGCGATGGAGCGCTAGCTCCGGGTGGCCGTATCGGACGTAGGCGCGGGTCGCTGCCGCGATGTACACGCTAACGCCCCGCGAATCTTTTACCTTTCTTTATTCCTATATATATAAATATATATACAGGGTGTCCTGTTATGAATGGATTATCCTGCAACTATTGATAGGTCAGATCACGTTCTACTATGTGCTGGAATTTCAGTTTCGTAAAAGTCCCATGTATTTTGAGATAAAAATCATCTGCTTTTGGTTTTTCCCATGTCATTTTCCCAAATGATTACTTTTTTTTACCCAGCTTTCAATAAATACTCTTGTCTATTTGTTTTGTCTAGAAAAGTCTTCTTTTTAACCTTAAGGGGCTATACCAGCGTAAACGCTGAAAATTTGGGTGATTTTCGGAAATTTTTTCAAGGAAAAGTACTCAATTAAATGGGTCGGAAAATTGAGAATATATTTGGCTATATTTGACCTATATTACATAATTTTTTCATAGAAAAATATTCAGATCCAAGCGACTTCTGCGCTGCCTTCGGCGGCGCCAAAAAAAAAGTTCGTCCGCTGCTGACATGATTCCGGCCGATTCAGTAGCTGAAACCGAAAAAGGAAAAAATGTCGTTAAACTGGAAGGTATTTCCTGTACAATGACGTAGGATTTTGGAAAAATATCAAAATCTAACAAAATGGCGTAGTTGTGAAAAAAGTCAGTTTTCTTGCCTATAAAATGGTCGTTTTTTTCAATGCCAAGTCGTCAATTTTCATCCAATCAAAAATATCCTACGTCAGTGTAGAGTAAATATATTCAAGAGTATTAAGCTCAAATTTCAAGTCAATCGGATAATTGCCCTTTGAGTTACAATGTCAGCAAATTTGAAAAATCTCTTTTCGAGAAAAACGCGTTTAAGGGGCCAGTCCACTTTGAAAATTTCAAAAAATCGGAAACAAGCAAGACTTGAAGAAATCGACGATGATGAGCAATCAGAAGGGATTTTGTACGGTGTAGGAATTTATGCCGATTGAGTTTAGGTAAGAGATTTTCATAGTATACACTTCAAATGCGTTTTTCTCGAAACAACGTTTTCAAAATCTAGCTCCATCGTATCTCTAAAACTAATAAACATATTCTCTTGGAATTTGAACCACATATTGTAAACATGATAAGCAACAAGATGACCCTCGATGGTTTTAAAATTTTGATTTTTACTCTTGTTTTGCGAAAAACTGCGGAAAAAACGCGTTTTTTGAATACTTTTTTCGTTTTTCATCTGTCATTTTTTTATTTTTTGATAAAAGTTTATATCCGAGGGTCATTTTGTAGCTGGTGTCATACTGAATCTAATGAACTTTGATTTTTTTGTTTCAGACAAGCCGTTGCCAAGTTGTGATGGAGCTACCTAGCCCACCCATTTTTGAAGCGTTACGTTAAACTATAGTTTTTGTACTTAAAAATGAATAAAAATGAATTGAATTTTTAATAAATGTATTTCAAGGCTTTATTTATCAAGCCCAACAACTTCTGTATTCATATATTTTATAAAATCCTTAAAAAAAATCGCGAAAATAGCCTTTTTCGTGGCTCCAAAGTGAACTGGCTCCTTAAATATTTAACTATCGATTTTTGCAAGATAAAATGATATAAATTATAATGATATTCTTGAAAGTATAAACTGTCGAAGAAGGCAAAAAAATCGATTTTTTGAAAGTGTCACACTGGTATAGCCCCTTAAATGTTAAGGAAACATTATGAAAAAAGATTTTGTGCAGAATTTTCATACAATCCAATTCGAACATCTGACTTTTATAGCCTCCGGTGCAAAGAAAATGTACTACGCATTTCGTGCCAGTTACTTTACAAAGTTGCTTGGTTATTATCGATTCATATAATTTGTAGAAATGGCATGCGAAAAACCAAAAGCAAATTATTTTTAT
The DNA here is from genome assembly GCA_944452715.1 of Ophion slaviceki. Lineage (NCBI taxonomy): Eukaryota > Metazoa > Arthropoda > Insecta > Hymenoptera > Ichneumonidae > Ophion > Ophion slaviceki. The sequence goes on from OX101790.1 coordinate 18,885,602, forward strand.
TTTTAAATAACATAAAGCTCGAAATCTCGAAAACCGTGGGACTTTTACTAAACTGAAATTCCAGCATATAGTAGGAGATGATCTGACACATCAACAGTTGCAGGATTATGCATTCATGGGACTGGGTTGAAATTCCGAACTTTGAATGATCAGAATTCTCAAAACTCCGAAAATCTTAACACCGTCGAAATAATTCGGCTATGGAAGTTTTAAAAGTTCCAAAATTTTCAATAAATCGACGAATTATTTCAAGATTTTTTTTATTGAGAAGTGATTTTACGTCAATTTTGAAATTTGTCAAGACAACGTTAAACGTTCTACATAATTTACCGTCAACTGTGTAGCCTTTCGTCGGCATGATCTTGACGAACCTAGTAATTTCGGAACATTAAAATTAGGAATTTTAAACCGTCGGTGCATTCAAAATTCGGTATTTCAACCTCGCCCCCATGTCATGATCATGCCAGCGGAAGTCTACACAGTTGACTGTAAATGCTGCACAACGTATAACATTGTCTAGATAAATTTCAAAATTGACGCAAAATCACTTCTCAATAAAAAAAAATCATGAAATAATTCGTCGATTTACTGAAAACTTTTAAACTTTTAAAACTTCCATACCCGAATTATTTTGACGGTGTTCAGATTTTCGGAGTTTTGATCTTTAGGGGTAGTATTTTTTCGGAGTTTTGTACGTTCTGATCATTCAAAGTTCGGAATTTCAACCCGGCCCCCATTCATAACGGGACACCCTGTATATGTATACGAGCAAAGGTGATATTTGGAGACATTTGACTTCAAGGACCACCCTCGTAGTAGTTAGTCTCCCCCATACTCAACATTGTGGAAACCCGAACGTCTTCGAAATGACGTTTAGATAAATGTATTCATACAAAGCTCATTTCGAGAACATACTGTACCCAAAATTAAGCATTCGTTTGAACATTATTTCCAGAAAAAAAGCCAGATGTGCGGATAGCCAACATAACGTAGATATAACGAGTTTGCAATATCATTTCCCTATAAACATATATATATATATATATAAATACACACACATTATATATATATATATATAAAATGTGTGTGTATTTATACGGCAACAGCGGCGAGTGCCACATGCTCTTATCTAATCGTTATAACGATGGGTGGCAGAGGGAGGAGACGGGGGTGGAGGCGTTATCTCGACGTATACACGATCTACATAACACCTTGGAAACGTAGCGCGACTCGGTAAGAAGAATCGCGAAATATCAAACGAAGCAAAAGTAAGTTTTTCGTTTTCTCTCCATACAACAAGCTACGCCATCATTTTTTTCCTCACGTATGTTCGCAAAATACTGCTTGCCTTTGTTTTTTCACACGAAAAACTCGAAGAAACACCCTTTACCGGCGAAATTTTTTCACTCGTCCAATATTCTCCCGGTTTTTGGATTATGCGCAGGAAATATTTGTTTTCGTTGATTTATATAATTGGGGACGGGTGGCAGGTCGGAGACTCGCTTTGAGGGTATTTTGAGAATGCACCGAAAACGCGTAGAGTAAATCGACCCGTGAATGAACAAACGCTGATTTATATTTAATAAGTAGAGAATGTGAATTATCGATAAAAACTCGAATCACTATGATTTAGCAAAAAAAATCAGTGGTTAAAACCGATTTCTCAGTTTAATATCAAATTTGGACGCCTCGCGGAATTTTTCTAAGGGGTGATTGTAAATGACCTGAGATTTTAAATTGTGTGCCATTTTTTTGATGGCGACCATAAATCTTAACACTATTTTTACTTAATAAAAATATACCAGTGTGACACTTTAAAAAATCGATTTTTTTTTCAAGAATATTATTATCACTTATATCATTTATATCAATATCATTTTATCTTGGAAAATCGAAATTCTCGAAATTAGATTTTTCAAATTTGCTGACATTGTAGCTCAAAGAGCAATTATCCGATTGACTTGAAATTTGAACTGAGTACTCTTGAATATATTTACTCTACAATGACGTAGGATATTTTTGATTGGATGAAAATTGACGATTTGGGTTTGTAGTTACCTTGTTCACTACTACAAACAAACATATGTTTCTAAAATCGTGGAAAAATCATTTTCAGGTGATTTCCTCGTTTGTAGTTACTTTCTCTGCAACTACAAACGATAAATACGGAACTACAAATAACTGCAAACGTTTTAGAAGCGCGGGCATCGTTTGTAGTTATCTACTTTATTTCTACAAACGAACATTTCCTTCTCAAATGGCTGACAAATTCTTTTCACGTCATTTCCTCCTTTTTAGTTATTTTCTCTGCAATCACAAACGATAAATACGGACCTACAAACAACTACAAACGTTTTAGGAACCCGGGCCTCGTTTGTAGTTACCTAGTTCACAACTACAAACATAGGATAGATTGTTTTCCTGCCGTTGCGGTCATTGCAAAGGAAAACCTGCTTATAAAAATAGTGAAATATTGCATTTCAGTAATGGTGTTGTTTTAGTTCACGTTTTTTTATGTCAGACATTTGTTAATTAGCATTTAGGACTCACTCGAAAAAGCGTTGCCGGGCGTTTTATTTTTCGATTTTCATTTTTGGGAAATATAAAGAAAACCCTTTAACTACAGACTAAAATAAATTTACTACAATCAACTACAAACGATTTTGAATGAAAAAAAATTATAAATGTTCGTTATTTTTATTTCGGGGGATGCCGTTTTTTTAGTGGTCTCAATTTTTGTTCTGCGCTACTAAAAACGAAATTAAGTTCTCTACAATCAACTACACACGAAAACCTTCGGAAATCACAAAAAAAAATTGAGATCGGAAATACTCGGGAGCTAAATTAACAGAGGTCGATTTGGCATTTTAAAAAACGACCATTTTATAGGCAAGAGAACAAACTTTTTTTCGTAACTACGCCATTTTGTTAGATTTTGACATTTTTCGAAAATCCTACGCCATTGTACAGGAAATACCTCCCAGTTTATCGATATTTTTTCCTTTTTCGGTTTCAGCTATTCAATCGACCGGAATCATGTCAGCAGATGAGGAACTTTTTTTTGGCGCCTCCGAAGGCAGCGCGTAAGTCGCTTGGATCTCAATATTTTTCTGTGAAAAAAATATGTAATATAGGTTAAATATAGCCAAATATATTCTTAATTTTCCAAAATATTTAATTGAGTACTGTTCTTCCAAAAAGATCCCGAAAATCACCCGAATTTTCAGCGTTCACATTGGTATAGCCCCTTAACATTAATCTTTGACAACTGGCATCAGGAAGTATTGAGGTTTAGTCATGGAGAATTACACGATCGAGCAGCGCATGGAAATTGTTATTTGCTGCATTGTTACTGCATAGTTATTGCAGACGAAGTTTCATGGTCGTCTTATCTCGCGCCGCAGCGATGTAAATTGGTTACCAAGATCGTGCGATTTGATGCCATTGGACATCTTTCTTCGGGGTTTTCTGAAAGGAAAAGTGTATGCCAATGATTCACAGACCATTTCGGAGCTCAAGAAAGCAATTGGACGCACCATCAATGAAATTAGTCCGCAATTGTGCCAAAATGTTATTGGAAATGTCGCCAAAGGAGTGAACGTTTGCAAAGAGGAACGAGGCGGCCATTTATCGGACATTGTGTTCCACACATAACCTCCATGTTTGTACTTTATATTAAAATAAAAATATTCCTACTTTTCAACTAAATAACACGTTTTATTAATAAGTTAAAATGTCAGGTCATTTTGGGGCACTCTACAGTTTGTGGTACTTGCACACCGCATAACTTAGTTACGATACGGCTGTGCAAAGTAGGTGTTCCAAAGGCGAAAACAATAGTTTCTATGATTTTGAGGGTGAGTGTTACTTTTAGTACTTAACGTACAAGCAATCTTTGATTTTCTGCAAAATAGGTCAGAATCAGACATGTTTATTCATTGGTGCTGTATTCTAACCTCTTTTAAGTGAATGAACATATGAGCTCTGTTTTCATCATTCTCAAGACAGAGTAAAACATTTGGCTCATCTGCTGAAAATTTCAAAATTAATTACTGTTAAGAGATGACAATTGAGTGTTAAGAGTGTAAGGCAATTAGCTGTTAACCCCAGGACCCTACACTATCTGTACGTGACAAAGAACCTACCCAGGGGTTACGCGCACCCCAGCACTTCAAATCAACGCTGCTGACGCACTATTTGTCGTAGAAAGATTTCTTCTTTCATTCGAACGCTGAAAGACTGAATAATGGACTGCGATATGCAAGAAAAAAAACGAATATAATTTTTTCGCCATGATAAATGCGATTGAGCAAAGCAAGAAAAATTATTTTAATATTATTCAATAATTATGTGGAGTTTGCGGTACCCATGTGTAGGGTGTGTAAACCCCAAGTGTAGGGTGTCTTAAGGGGTTACCCCCACTTGCGATTTTGAAAAAATCGATTTTTTTTATTGCATTTTTTTGAAGTATAAGTATCCGGGCCCATACAGAAGTATGGGCCCGGAATTATGACTGTATGTAAGTTTACAAAAAATAATATTTTCTTCGTGTAAACTGAAATTGAAACTTTAAACGCGTTTTTCTCAAAATGGCATTTCTGAAGTCGGTGACCAAGATTACTCGAACACTAATGAACCGATCTTCTTGAAATTTTGCAGGCTTATTTAATACATAAAAATGTAGTCTTTAATTGTTTGATTTTTTTTGGTAAAATCAAACCATTAACTTTGACTGTCCGCCATTTTGTGAAAAATGAATATTTTTTAAAATCCTTCGATTAAAGACTAGTTTATACTTATATTTGACTAAATCCATCCGCATTTTTTTTTTCAGATGATCCACTTCGCCGCAATGTTGGTCACCGCAAACCGTGTATATAAAAACATTATTTCATTGACGGCCATTTGCCACTAAACAATGTAATATTTTTCAATAAAAAAATTACTGAAAGATCTGCAAGATGTGTTCTTTAAGATGGTATATTGATCGATTAAAAAAGTTTTGTAGTTTTCTTTAAAAAAATTCATGAAAAAGGCCTTTTTTGCGCTACAAGTGGGGGTAACGCCTTAAGAGATGTACATTTCATTGAATGTCTCCGAAAAATAATTTCATTCGTTTTCCGCAATTTTACAAAATTTAATTTTCCATATCTCTGTCGAAACAATCGTCGGTCGCTTTTCTGAGAATGTCACATTAAGATGTAAAAAAGCTTTGTGCATTTTCTACGAAATCGTATTAACAAATATAATATTCATATATATATAGGAATATTTTAATATTTAGTAAAAATAAATAACAAATCCTCATCCTTCACAGCGTACATCTACACTACACGTCCATTAACTGGCGGTCGAGGGTCCATTTACAAGTAATTTCGTCCATTCACCGACGATTTAGTCGTTTCGCTACATATTTATCAATTCCTCCAATGTTATTTGTTGCAATTCGAGTATTTTTTTTCTACCATCAGAATAATATCTTTTGTTACCGATAGAAATCGAAAAATTAGTTTTCATCATTTTTTCATTTTACAGTCGAACTGAATCCCACAGTGTCGTTATTCGTCCATTCATTGGTCGGCTTACCCTATACGCGTAGCGACCGAGAAATTCGCTGTAACTATAAACCCTCCAAAATACGGACGAGTCGCGGTTCGATGGGACGCACACGCGGTGGTAGACACGCATATGTTTGAGCGCAGCCCATCCCGCCATGCGTCGCCCCGAAGGGTCGCGAATTCACGTTAACTTGAGAAGGGTCGAGCGTTTGGGGGATTAGTGCAGAAGGATATTGTGTCTTCTTTTTTTCAGACGTAGATACATGCGCAATGAAAGTTCAAGGTCGAAGCTGCATAAGCTGCACACACACGTGCGCGCGCGCGCGCGCGTGTGTGTTTGTGTGTGTGTGTAATTTGTGTGCGCGCGTGTGTGTGTGTAGCATGTGTGTGTGTGCACACATGAACTTTCATGTTTGGGTTTGTTTGTGTGTGTGTGTGTGTGTGTGTGTGTGTGTGTGTGTAGTTTGTGTGCACGCGCGCGCGTGTGTGTAGTATGTGTGTGTGTGCACACATGAACTTTCATGTTTGGGTTTGTTTGGGTGTGTGTGTGTGTGTGTGTGTGTAGTTTGTG
>OX101790.1:18894230-18919230 GCA_944452715.1 Ophion slaviceki
GTGGTGGACTATCCGGTATGGCCAGAATTATCGGTCTTCCCGGGTCAAGGCCACGACACCTTGCCCATTCATTTTGGCACTCTCGCTCTTTGCGCTCGCCGCATCAAGCCATAAAACCATGCAGTGTATAACGCATATATATATATATATATATATATATATATATATACACACACACATACAAACACACACCCAAATTTATATTTACACGCACATGTATACATTCATATATATATATATATATATATATATATATATATATATATATATATATATGTGCGTACTTACGTTAAGTGCTCTTATCAAGTCTATGTTGTTATCATTATTATTATGATTTATATTGTTATTTTATTATTGCTATCGTTGTATGAAATCGTGATAAAACGGACACGGATCAAGATTCCTTCAGCTCGTAGACGGCAATAAAGTCGTATTGAATCGATAATTATTATAATCGATATCGAAAATGTCCGGCGGAGAAAATCAACGAAATCATTAGGGTTTTTGACGTATCTTCTGGGCTTGTCAAAGATGAAGCAGACAAAGAAACGCCGGTTTTGTATGGTGAAGTACAGACACCCACACACGCACACACACCCACAAAGGCTGAACTTCTCTCTCAGGTTTTCTCTATTCGGGAGGTATTCTCTCTGTTGAAGAGATTTTCGCGTAGCGGGCAAAAGTTCGAGGTCAAAATTCCTCGTTTGAATAAACTGCGGGAGGCGTCGCTGTTCCTGGTCCTGCTGGCGGTACAGGCGCACAAACACCCACACACGGGCACCGAAAGACGATTGCAAATACCGAGGTTCAAAAGAACGTGAATTTGGAATGCCACACGAGAGGGAGAGAGAGAGAGGGGGAACAGACACCCACAGGCAGAGAGACTCAGTTATAAAATCGTATATATGAAGACGTTTAAGGTTCAAGGATACCTCGAACGTTATAAGGAATATGACTCCAAAGCGGATGACTCCAGAGGTAATAAGCACTGAATTGATTCGTTTGTCGCAGTGATTTGAATGGAACCTCGATTAAAACGCTTGCGCACTTATTATTATAGATATAATTATTTTTAATAATTATTTATTCAATCATCTCCATAATGATTATTATTGTAATTATTTCAATAATCATTATTATTTTAATTCTTTAAATAATAATAATTATTTTTATTATTTTTATTATTTCAATGATTATTAATATTTCAACTGTTCTTCTTCGTATTATTATAATTATTATTACTTGACGATTTGAAAGTACAAGGTCGCACGAGGTGTTAAGAGCACTGAATTGACGCAATCAAGTCGATGATCGAAACGACACCGCACCAACGAATCCAGTTTGGTTATCTGAACTTTTTCTTTTTCGTTCATTTGTTTCGCCCTTTGTTCGTTGAAAGTTACTTCAAGAACGAACGCTCCTATTGTCGCGAGCGGTGAGGTCGGTTCCTTGGCAGGGCACGTGGGAGGGGGGAGGTGAGAGAGAGTTTAAGGAAATTTGTTTCGATCGTTAGTCTTTGCCACGTCCTCCGCGTTGGAGCGCTCTTCGCGGACTGGATCCAACGAGAGATGGTTGTGCGCGCGCGAGCTCAGTGTTCGCGGGCGCGAGAGACCGGAGCTTTGCCGCTATCTCTCGTTGGTGTACACACTTGCGTAAAGTTATATATATATATATATATATACCTGGTGCACGAATAAATGTGGCTACGTATACGGACACCCCACGAACCAGGTTTTCCGGTTGCCCTTCGCGATATATGCACACCGTTCTTTTCTCTCTCTCTCTCTTTCTCTCTGATTAATGTTCGCTATTGCCACTATTCGTTTACCTAGTATATGATGATTATTGTGATGACGTGTCGATCAGCTTTTAATATAAAAAACATGGTAGTCTCGGGGGGCAAAAGTGACTCTCGTCTTGCAGAGGTGTTACGCATGGTATATGTAATATTTGCAATCTCCTTTTTTCACTTCTTGTACATTTCCAGTTCGCGAAACATATTGTTTCCCCCTGGTGAGCGATATTTGATTACAAGATACGGGGATTACCGACTGATCGCATTACCATCGAGGAATGCATACGACGATGTGCCGGATAAAGCCCTGTGGAAAACGTGTATATTTTGTTCTGTTTTACGAACTTTTATACGGGTAAGAGACACCAGTGTGACGGGCTGAAAAAAGTAATGTTTTATCTAATTTTTTTGTGTGCGAGATTGTTTTTTAGGGATTTGGAAGAAACGGTTGGCTGTTGAGCGGATATTGAACTGAGTTGTGGTAAATTTTTATCTGTCATTAGGGGTCATTTTGACCCCGTATTTTTTTTTCAACTGCCTGTATCGCAAAACGGGGTAATCTATGGACACTCGGCTCCCATCCTACGGCCTGCCCGTGTACTAGGGACAGCTGTCGAAAAAGGGCCTGGGGTCGAATCGACCCCGGTTATGCAGTAGTGCGGTGACGGTGAATTAATTTTTTGGGTGAAATTTGATGTTTTATCACTACGTGTAAGTGAGTTAAGGTAGAAAATGCTCATAGATATTTTTTGAACGGAAAATGTCAATAATAATATGTCATTGCAGTAAAGAAATGCGGAAAATATACGTTTTCAACAATTAAGGGACTATACCAGTATAAGCGCTGAAAATTTGGGTGATTTTCGGGATTTTTTTGGAAGAAAAGTACTCAATTAAATGTTTCGGAAAATTAAGAATATATTTGGCTGTTTTTGACCTATATTACATAATTTTTTCATGAAAACATATTGAGATCCAAGCGACTTATGCGCTGCCTTCGGAGACGCCAAAAAAAAAGTTCCTCCACTGCTGAAATGATTCCGGCCGATTGAGTAGCTAAAACCGAAAGAGGAAAAAATGTCGTTAAACTGGAAGGTATTTCCTGTACAATGGCGTAGGATTTTAGAAAAATATCAAAATCTAACAAAATGGCATAGTTATGAAAAAAGTGTGTTTTCTTGCCTATAAAATGGTCGTTTTTTTCAATGCCAAATCGTCAATTTTCATCCAATCAAAAATATCCTACGTTATTGTAGAGTAAATATATTCAAGAGTACTCAGTTCAAATTTCAAGTCAATCGGATAATTGCTCTTTGACTTACAGTGTCAGCAAATTTGAAAAATCTCATTTCGAGAAAAACGCGTTTAAAGATTTAACTATCGATTTTCGCAAGATACAATGATATTGATATAAATGATAATGATATTCTTATCATTATCATTCTTCGTATGAAAAACCGATTTTTTTAAAGTGTCACACTGTTATAGCCTCTTAATCTGTCGAATGAGGCGATTGTTTCCATTTTTCACTATCCCGAAAATACTCAAATTCAAACCTCCGAATAAATATACTTTTTGGAAAGACAGTCGACACTGTCTTTTTTCGTATCTATGGAACGTTCCTCTTTAAAAACCTCAGAGGACTTTTTCTATATTTTGAAGAAAGAAAATTATGATCCTTTTCGTGCAAGTACGTATTTTTCAACGCATCTCCCACTTTGAACGAATGTTTGGGCACTTATTTTTTTTTTTAATGTTGAGCCCGAAAATAAGGATCATTGGCTACAAAAAATGTCTCTACAAAAGAATACATATTTACCACAGTACAACGATCTGAAAACCGTCTGGGGTCAGATTGACCCCACCGGCAGTCAGAGGTTCGTGGCGAAAGTGTGCAGTCGAAGGGTTAACAACGTTATTGAGGTATAATAGAACCGCTGTATAAAAAATGTGGTCCAACAGCCCGGTTCGATTACCTGGCGACAGTTGGTCGGAACAATAAAAATAACAAAGATTCTATAATCTATGTGGATGTAGTTCTCGTTGTAACTAGCCGTTTTTCGGGGAAAGAATTCACAAAATGGCGGGTGTTCAAAACAAAAAGTGTAGTTTCAGTGAAATCTTTACCTATATTCGCGGGCTTGAATAATACTAAATTTCAAACAAACATGGAAACAACTACGTACAACGATAGCTACTGCAATTATGAAATTTTATTTGTATGGAAATCCGGTAATTATAGCTAGAGTTATGATTCCGGTCAAGCCGAGAATAGTCGTTTCGAGAAAAACTCGATTGAAAGTTTCAGTATATGTAAATCGTTGCGCTCTGCTTTCACTGAGTCGTCTGTAACTTGGTCAATTTTCAGTGTTTTACCTTGAATATTTTTTCACGTATTCTTGAATACGTCTACTTAGAAATAATTAAAAAAAATCAATTTGTTTACGTGTCACAGTGGTGTCCCGCCTTGAAAAATATGCCAAGCAATGAAAAATCCTCTCGAAAACATTGTTGTTTGTTTTACATTATGAAAAGTTATTGTTTCAGAAATAATGATTTGTTTCAATTCAAACACTGGTTCTATCATATTATTTCCATTCATCAATAGTAAAAAAAAAACAGTTTAAAATAGCCAAGTACAATGTACGTATTATCCGATTGTACACAAAATTATTAAGCCTTAGAAATAGTTTAATTAGAAATGTTTCATGTTTATGCAACAAAAATCACGTTATTATAACAAAAAATTGACATCACTATTATAGAAAAATACAACGTATTAAGCACATAAGTACGCTAGAAATGCTGTACAAGGTCCGGGCGTGCATGGTTAAGAAAAAAAGGTCGGCGAGGGATTTTGACTTCTCAGCTACTCAACTCTCAGGGTTGAAACAGTGGTATTGCTTAAGGGGCTATACTAGTGTGACACTTTCATAAAATCGTTTTTTTTGCTGCCTTTTTCGACAGTTTATACTTTCAAGAATATCATTGTCATTTATATCAATATCATTTTATCTTGCAAAAATCGATAGTTAAATCTTTGAACGCGTTTTTCTCGCAATGAGATTTTTCAAATTTGCTGACATTGTAACTCGAAGAGCAATTATTCGATTGACTTGAAATTTGAACTGAGTACTCTTGAATATAGTTACTCTACAATGACGTAGGATATTTTTGATTGGATGAAAATTGACGATTTGGCATTGAAAAAACGACCACTTTATAAGCAAGAAAACAGACTTTTTCATAACTACCCCATTTTGTTAGATTTCGATAATTTTCGAAAATCCTATGTCATTGTACAGGAAAAACTTTACAGTTTAACGACATTTTTTCCTTTTTCGGTTTCAGCTACTCAATCAGCCGGATTCATGTCAGCAGTGGAGGAACTTTTTTTTGGCGCCTCCGAAGGCAGCGCATAAGTCGCTTGGATCTCAATATTTTTCTATGAAAAAATTATGTAATATAGGTCAAATATAGCCGAATATATTCTTAATTTTCTGAAACATTTAATTGCGTACATTTCTTCCAAAAAAACCCCGAAAATCACCCAAATTTTCAACGCTCACACTGGTATAGCCCTTTAATCAGATGATAGCGCTTGGAGATAGTATTTTTTAGATCGTGGCAATACTTTGGTTCTGGAAAGCGAATTTTGCATGAGTGTTCATACAAATCAAAAGCAATTCCGAAGCTATCGTGCTGCCCCCATCCCACTTCGATCATTTCCTTTCCTTCAATCGCCCATCCTCTCGGCCGTTCATTCATTCCTTGTCTGTCCGTAGGTCCTTCGTGATCCCGCGAGAGCGCGGGAGATTGCCACTATAAGCTATATATAGATATTGACACATCTGTATGTCGGTGGGATCCCGTTATTACAAAGATCAGTTACGGTACGAGTACAAGATTGACTCGCGATTGTCCTTCTGCCGCGTGTAGGGAAACATATCACACTCAGAAAAAAGATTTATTATTTTGTAATAAATTGACACGTTAGAACATAATTTATTAGAAATTGATAAATGTTTGGTCGTATGGGGAGAGTTTTTATGTGATTGTAACTACAGCATTTATTCGGCGTCACTAAATATGTTTTTTTTTTCCGTACCGATTTTTCACATCAAATAAAAGCCATATTCAAAATAGAACATTTAGATGTTAAGAAATTTTTTTAGTAAATCTTACACATAAACTAAAATAACAAATTTTCTTAGCTGTTAATAAAATCGTAGTAGGCCAACATACGAATAAGAAAACTTATTCGCCGGGAGACAAACTTCTTTGTCCTTAATAAATCATTTTTCTGAGTGCAGGGGGTATACGTCTCTGGAAACTTCAAAACATCGTTTTTTGCATATTGTTATAGAGTGAACTATCAAGAATATTTTAAGACAAAGCAGACCCTGAAATTCTAAAAATTGACGATGTTACACCTATTTTAGTGGAACAGTGTGTCTCGGGGTTTACCGCGATGCGTCGAGTTTGAACGCGGTTATCTCGAAACTACATATCTTGACACGGTGGGATTGATATCTTCAGTGACTTTCACACTATTAACTTGAATTTGCACAGTTAGCGTTCAAACAGTAATCATTTTCGGTTCACGATCGCATTTTTTAATTGGACGAACCATTTGTTAATAACAATGACTTCAGCATGCTGTTTTTCAAGAGAAAAATGAGTTTTTCTTTGGAGAAGCTTTCATTTATCGTAATTTTTGAAATTTCGAAAAGTGGATTGTGAACCCATAGCCAGTTGGATATATTTGCAGAATTTTTTTCTCGTTTTCGTTTTAAATAACATTTCAGCCTGGTAGAGATCCTGGCGTTTCGGGCCTCGCCGCTGGAGGACTGCAACGCCAACTGCAGCACCACGAACACTTTGAAAGATTTTCTCCCGAAAAAATTACATTGTAACCACAAACGTGTGTACAACATGCTGGGAAAAAATTAATTTATCCCGACCAACGTGTTACAATTAAAAAATTCATCATTCTGACCCTTAAAATTGGGTTCCCAGAAAGGAATACCGCCCTCAGTGGACCGTATTGAGAGGCCGAAAATCAAAGCAGACTTCCGGATCTTGTCACGGGTGCGCATACACAATTGTAGTATTCCATTGAACGTTAATTATATTGAAGAGTACTTACGATTCAATATTTCGTTTGTACGGGTTACATCTACCTAGGTGGGTCAAAAAATGGCATTTGCCAAAAATATTTTTATTCAACAGTATCACCTTTAACTATATTCCGTGAAAATTTCATTGGCATATTTCTGAAATTCAATGAGCTACAAACACCATTTTTAAACTTTAAACGCGTTTTTCTCGAAACGCTGTTTTCAAAGTCGGTGGACATGATATCTCGAGAACCATTCGATGGATTGTTTCCAAATTCACAGGAGATACGATGAGAAACCTTTAAAGGTTGTTGACGATCTCACTCTTTCAAAATCAATCTTCATTTTTTTAATAGTTACGTAAAAATGACGACTTTTTCGTAGATTTTGTATGCTCGAGTTTCAATTCGTCGCCACGTTGTTGAAAAAAATGATTTAAAAAATCGGCGATCGTCAACGACTCGTATTTATTGTTAACTTAAATAACCCGTTTGGTTTTTAGATTTTGGATGGACCGTTTAAGGTGGAGAGTGTCCACCGCCAAACGTCGCGATTTTTTTTTATTATCTGCCGGCAAAACATTTTGATCTCAATATGTCGTTTACAAATCCATCGTACGTTTAGAGCACGTCGAACTCATATCGCTGTGCTCAAGTGTCCGGAATAAATATTCGAAAATGTTACGTCATATTGAAGTCATGTGTAGACATTTTGGCGTGTATTCACTATGGTAGCATTAATTTTTCTCATGAATTGTACTTAACATGAACGCAATTTGGTTTACGTTCATGAAGACATTTCATGAGCTCATTCAGTATCACGAATTTGAGATACACCGTGACTTAAATTTGTCGTTTTAAAATGCATCGTCCGTTGACTACAAGATGAACTCATAAGACGGCAAATTCGAATTTTACAATGAACATTTGCAGATTGACGTCATATGGAAGTCATCCAATGACTTTTGTTGGTGAATTCACTGGATTAGCACTGGTAGTAGACATGCCATGCAAGCAATATGACGGCGATATGTGTGTTTCTCAGTGTAACATTCCATGACGGCGATATGCAGGTTTCCAAGTGATACATTCGATGAGCGCAATATGACGGCGATATGTACATTTGCCAGTGATACATCCCACGAGCGCAATGTGACGGCGATATGCGTGTTTTTCAGTGATACATTGCATGACGGCGATATGCATGTTCTCAGTGATACATTCGATGAGCGCAATATGACGGCGATATGCATATTTCTCAGTGATACATCACATTAGCGCAATGTGACGGTGATATGCGTGTTTTTCAGTGATACATTGCATGACGGCGATATGCATGTTCTCAGTGATACATTCGATGAGCGTAATATGACGGCGAAATGCATATTTCTCAGTGATACATCACATTAGCGCAATGTGACAATGATATGCGTGTTTTTCAGTGATACATTGCATGACGGGGATATGTATGTTCTCAGTGATACATTCGATGAGCGCAATATGACGGCGATATGCATATTTCTCAGTGATACATCACATTAGCGCAATGTGACGGTGATATGCGTGTTTTTCAGTGATACATTGCATGACGGCGATATATATGTTCTCAGTGATACATTCGATGAGCGCAATATGACGGTGATATGCATAATTCTCAGTGATACATCACATTAGCGCAATGTGACGGTGATATGCGTGTTTTTCAGTGATACATTGCATGACGGCGATATGCATGTTCTCAGTGATACATTCGATGAGCCCAATATGACGGCGATATGCATGTTCTCAGTGATACATTCGATGAGCACAATATGACGGCGATATGCATAATTCTCAGTGATACATCACATTAGCGCAATGTAACGGCGATATGCGTGTTTTTTAGTGATACATCCTATAACGGCGATATACATGTTTCTCAGTGATACGTTCGATGAGCGCAATATGACGGCGATATGCATATTGATAACAATCAAGAATGATGAAAATAGGCAAAGAAACAAAGATAGTTTACCCAAATTCTAGAATGGCTTAGTATTAGGTAGCGCGCTCAGCTCTAGAATTGGAAGACGTAGGCTCAAATCCCGGGGGTAGGTCAACACTTTAACGAGGCAGGATACGTTTTAATCCAAATATCATATAGACAGGAACATAAACAAGGCATATGGAAACAAAAAATGGTACCCGATTTTTTCATTGACTATTTTTGGATTTCTTTATTTTTCACGCCTTGACACCCTCATGAGCTCCATATGAGGACAACATAGTTACTTCACGCCATGCCGCCAATATGAGCTCCATGGGGGCACTACAATTTCATCAGGCCGTGACACTCATATGAGCCTCATATGCACGCACTTATTGTTGCATATTCGTGAGCGGATTTTGCTAGTGCTGATGAATTCACTGCATGCATGCTCGCGTGAGAACAATTTTGCTTCATTTGGATTTGTTATCATATAGATGGGCATACTCGAATACTTTTAGTATTCGAGTAGGAAAGTAATACCGAATACATGTCAGATGGACATTCATTTTTTTTCGATAAGGAATCCACTTCGATTCAGTATTCGTTCTGAGAATAAATAATGAATCCAGTTGAATTCAGTATTCGTTCCGAAAATGAATAATGAATCCTACTGGATTCAGTATTCATTCCATATTCGGATATCATCGAGTTGAATAATCTGGAAAAATTGTCAGAAAACATGTTTATTCTATTGAAACATGATCGTCCGATTACATTACATTCACTCAAGGGAAATCGCGCTCTTAGTATCTAGTAACTGAAAAAATGGCCGTAGAAAAGGGACATTATATTTGTCCGATTTCCATTGTCCATTTTTCAGATTATTCAATTTGATGATATCCGAATCAGGGTTGCGAAATTTGTAATGAAAACGTAATGCGTTATTCATTACTTTTTTAATGGGTAATGAAAAAAATATTTCATTACCCATTACATTACATTCAGTAATGAAAAAAAAATCCGTTACTCATTACATTATATTTTGTACTGTAAAAAATTACATTATAAAGTCCAATGTAATGGGTAATGCATATTTTTTCCATTGCAAAGTTTAATGTAATGAGTAATGGAATTTGTCCACATTACTAATGTAATGTAAAAAATTCCCATCACTCCATACAAGGTAATATGGATTATTATTCGTTTCCCATCGACCCAATGCAAAAACCGCTGCCCCTAATGAGAAACGAATAATAATCCTCATTACATTGTAATGAGTAATGGAGATGTTTTACATTGCATTACATTAGTAATGTGAAAAAATTCCATTACTCATTACCCTATATTTTGTAATGTAAAAAGATGCCATTGCTCATTACATTACATGTTGTAATGTAAAGAAAATCCATTACTCATTACATTGCATTTTGTAATGTAAAATATTTCCATTATCCATTACATTGGACTTTGTAATGTGAAAAAATACCTTTACCCATTACATTGGACTTTGCAATGTAAAAAAAATCCATTACCCGTTACATTGTAACGGGTAATTTAAATATTTCACATTACAAAATGTAATGTAATGAGGAATGGAATTTTTTTACATTACAAATTCCAATGTAATGATTAATGAAATTTGTTTATATTACAAAATTCAATATAATGAGTAATGCCAATTGTGTGCATTACAAACGTGATGTACCGAGTAGTGGAAATTTTTCACATTACTGAATGTAATGCAATGGGTAATGAATTTTGTTTTCATTACAAAATGTAAAGTAATGAGTAATGAAAACGCTAATGCATTACAAAAAGTAATGCTTCATTTGCAACCCTGATACGAATACGGAATAAATACTGAATCGAGTTGGATTCATTACTTATGTCGAAATGAATACTGCATTCCGTTGGATTCATTATTCATTTTCGGAATGAATACTGAATCCAGTGGGATTCTTTATTTATTTTCGGAACAAATTTTAAGTAAGTTTCTTTATTATTGATAAATAAATAAAAATTTGAATATGCCCAACCCTGGATGCAAATATGTCTTGAAGGGAAGCACTCATAAGGGATACATAGCTGCGTCATTTTCTATGCCTCATAGAAAATCTACATATGATGCCAATATGAGTTACATGCGTCTATATCTAGGCATATGCCAGCCAAAGCAGTAACAAAACATACCCTACGTTTACAAAATAGTGAACAAATCTTTCGCCTAAAAAAAAAATCATAAAAATCAGCCATTTTTTCCTCGCCTAAAGGTATCTCCGCCTAAGCCAATTAAAAAAACGTTCAACAATTTTTTTCCCCTCAAATATAATGCCTCAAAATACTACCGTGTGAAACATTTTTCTTCGTGTCGTTCCTAAACTACCCATTTACTGTACATATAGATTTCTCCTTATTGTAATTGCGCTCAAATAATAAAACGAGTACGGCGAAATGAAAATCCCGTCTGTTTGTTTCTGGGCTTGGCATCCGTGCAGGAATTGTTCCTACGGTGGCTGAATTACAGCCTCATTTGTTCACGGTAGAGTGGCGAGCAGCTCTCGGTTTACTCGACGATCGATTTTTCGCCGATGCTTGCCTGTACCCAAACGCGTGTATGTGTACGTGTATTGTGCGTGTGCGTGTGCGTACACGCGTGCTCGGATCCTCTTCCTATCAAAGGTCTTTTCTTGCCTCAACTGGAAGCTGCCACTCCGTCTTCTCGTATTCGCGGAGAGCAACGGTCCCCGCACACACGCGTCTCATATCTCGACGTCTCCTCGCAACTTGGCGCGTCTTACAAGCGCGCACCTTAACCTCTTTTGCAAAGCGTCGCGAATGCGTGTATATGTAAAGGCTTTGGAGGGGGAAGGGGAAAGGACCTCGCACCTGATGCCAGGCTCGTTCATCTTGTTTGTCGTGTGAGTGTCGCGTGATCATCGACAGAGGGAGGGAGAGATAGAGAGAGGGAGAGAGAGGGAGAGAGAGAGAGAGAGAGAGAGAGAGAGAGAGAGAGAGAGGAACTCTTGCAGAACGCAGTCACATAATGGACGACCGGGAGTTCCACAATAAGTAGGATTTTATCGGAATATGAGTAAGGATACTCTACATATATAGCATCAAGAAGAGAGATCACTTTTTCTCTCGCACTCTTCCTCCCTTCATCTCTTTTACGTCCTCTCTCTCTTTCTCTTTCGTCATTTCCCCTTAACCCTTCATCTCGCACCTCTCTCTTCCTCTCTGCGCAGATGAAGAGAGGGCTCTCTCGGCGAACTTGCCGCTGGTTTACCCGGTTCTTGTTGCCTGTTTACGATCCTGGATGGTCAAGATCTTGCTCCTGGAGTATATATGTACGGGCGGTCATGTACCGCGAGAGGAGTCCCCGGTATGGTATTCCCTCTCGCGCTTTGTGACCATGCGATGGCCTGACTCTCACCAACGAGAGACTTTGCCTCTCCCTGTGTCTTCTCTCTCGCTCTCTCTCTCTCTCTCTCTCTCTCTCTCTCTCTCTCTCTCTCTCTCTCTCTCTCTCTCTCTCTCTCTCTCTCTCTCTCTCTCTCTCTCTCTCTCTCTCTCCCTTCCTCTCCCTCTCTCCCTCTCTCTCTCTCTTTCTCTGCACTCTTGGATTATAGACCTGATGGCTACGAGACGTGGAATCGCCACTCTCGTGGACCAGGTATATCTCCTGGAGAGCAACGGAGCGAGAAGATCAGTGCTCCTGTTTGACTCGCCGCAGGGACGGTCGATGTACCGTCGTAACACACGCATATATATATATATATATATATATATATATATATATTAGAGTGGCACAAATTTGAGCTCCATTTTTTTTCTCACCATCCAATTATCTTCTTTAAAGAAACAAAATTGTCCCGAAAGCTGCGAACGGTCAACAAACATTTAGAAGTCGCTCAAGCTTCCCAAAAACTCAAGTTTTACATTCAAAAATCGATTTTTAAATTATTTTCGTTTACTTTTCACCCATGAATTTTACGCTTTATAATTTTTTAATTAACCTCGCGAAAGCTCTAGCCGGTCACTAAATATTTAGTGGTTGCTCAAGTGCTTCGAAATTTCCAATCTTCGCCAATTATTTTTACTCTTCTAACTCATAAATTTGACGCTTTGTAAAATTTTTAAATAATTGAATCGTTATTCTTTAGAAACAGATTTTTCAAATTTACCTCACAGTACTAACCCAAGAATTATAATCATTGTTCTCATAAAATGATTCTTTAAAGCTCTTGTCTGCAAACAAAATTGTAGGTCCCCTGTTTTATCGGGTTAGAAGTGTGAGGTGAATTGAAAAAAATTCGTTTCTGAAGAAAAAAAAATTAATGGTTTTGAAAATTTTACAAAGTTTTAAATTTATGAGTGAGAAGAGATAAAAAATCGCGGCAATTGGAAATTTCGAAGCTGTTGAGCAACCACTTAATATTCATTGGTGGGCCAGAGTTTTCGCGAGCTTAATTTTAAGATTATAAAGCGTAACATTCATGGATGAGAAGTGAACGAAAAAAAAAACAATTGATTTTTTAATGAGAATTCGAATTTTTGGGAACCTTGAGCGACCTCTAAATATTTTTTGACCGCTCGCAGGTTTCGCGACAATTTTTCTTTCTTTCTTTCAAGTGGATACTCGGACGATGAGAAAAAGGAAAAAAATAGACTTCAAATTTGTGCCACTCAAATTTCTGCCATCGGATGCGAGCTCTCGCGTATTGTGCAAACGCTTCTCGAGAATCGGATGATTCAGCAAGATTTATTCATCGGCTTTGACGCCAAAGAAAACCTCGACTGACTTATGCGACCCGGAAAGTAAGTTGGACCTGTGGTTCGGCCCAAATTAATGTTCCCTGATACTATTGAGGCCCTAATTTTGAAGCTTTCAAGGAAGGTCCATCCTTGGAGCTTCCTCGGAAAGCCTCGGAGGGTAGATGAACTTGCCTTGTTCCTGAGTTATTCATTAGGAGTTGTTGAAGTTGAGTGGACTTTCTATTACTGTATCTGGTGAAAGTGTGGAAAGTGTAGCTAAAACAAACAGACCCAATATTTTTCATTCTGTCAGTATGAAATCGCGGTTCCGAAATGAAATTTTCAAGTAGCTGGGTTTTTGTAATAAAAAATTACGAGGCTTGCACTTTGAGAACTTTCATCTCATTTTGATTTATTCAAAGTAACAAATCATTCAGTGAAAAATGAACTGATGCATGTAGAAAAAAATACTAGATTAGGACAAACCAAAATACGAGGCTAGAAGATAATTAACTTAAAAAGTTCAATATCATTTACCAACTGTAGTGGAACATTTATTTGACGCAAATAAATAATCTCGTCCAAGTTAATCTCGAATGGAAAGTTGATTTGAAACTACAGGTATGTCTGAAATATCTCCACTTGTTTGAGCCCAGTTAAAAATTTGCAAAGACGCAAAGAAGTCCCGTAAAAAATGTTGAGACTCAAAGAACTTTAGTAAAAAATGGTGATACTCAAAGGAGTGCAGTAAAAAATTTAGCGATTCAAAGGAGTGTAGGAAAAAATTAGAGACTCAAAGGGGTCTAGTAAAAAAATTTGGTTGACTTAAGGGGGTCGTCTAGTGTGTCAGATCAAAAGAAGAGAAAACGGCCTTGCATGACTTCTGTGAAGAAGAGGAAGGTGTACTCCATGGTCCAGGCATAGCAGATTTATGGTGAGACCGTTTTTTTATTATGAATTATATACAACAACTTTCAAACTCGTTTTTCTCAAAACACGATTTTTTCAAACTGCTGCCATGACATCTCAAAAACTATTTGATTGATTCTGCTCAAATTTATACAGCATCTTTAGTACATATATAACTACAAGTTGAACTAAAATAATTAAGATTGCTTTGTTAGTTTTCTTTTTATCAGCTATATAGACCCGGAAAAAATACGAAAAATTGAATTTTTTTCCAAAGCGTAAAAAAAAAAACTATTTTTTTGGAATTTTAATTTTATTTTAGTTCCATGTAGAGCCTCACGTCTCACGATTAAAATTGCGTTTGGTTTTTTGATTTCAGATAAGCAGAACGGCCGGAATCATGGCAGCAGTGGAGCACCACTTTTTATCTATGTGTTCCTGTTGGGCGGTGTATCTCCGACTATATTCTATATAATGACTTTAAAAAATTCACAAAGTTTGTTTAAATGTTAATAAAAATGATGTACGATTTATAAATTATTTTATTTTAATGGTTTGTCAAAAAAATTTCCCCAAAAAAGCATTAAAAGACGGCCTTCACACTAGACGACCCCGTTAAACGAATCATCGCTCTCGGTGTACCAGAGAGCTGAGAGATCTTGAGAATTGCTTTTGACGTCTGAATATACGTGCGTGTGTAACACACAGGGAGTACAATTCGTGTCCCGCAGCTGCAAAGTTTTCTCTCGTACTCTTCCTATACCTTGCTCGAGACGAGAGACGATACCACGAAGAAGAGTAGCTGCATACACGATCCGTTCCCACATCACCATCTTCGGTTAACAAGGACGTTCCACCTGGACTTTTCGACCCTGACGCGCTCATCCGCGTCTCATCTTTCTTCCTCCCGTGTCTTATTCTCATCGCCGCGGAGTGATGCGTGCGGCTCGGCGAAGTCCGAAACTGGACGAAATACCTTGGCACCATAAATGGCGGTGGAACGTTACGGTTCTCTCGAACATCGCGCTCGCGGCCAAGATATTGTTCTCGATAAGGGACCCATCAGTGTCCCATCGTGGGTAAAATATATTTGTGCTGATCGTAGAAAAAACCAGTCCAGACACGTGCGCGGGTGGTTTTAGCAACGTTCTCTCTCTCTCTCTCTCTCTCTCTCTCTCTCTCTCTCTCTCTCTCTCTCTCTCTCTCCCTCTCTCTCCTTCTCTCTCTTTCTCTCTCCCCCTCTCCCTCTCACTCTTGCGCTGAGTTTCGTTATTCGCACCGAAATTCTTGGAACACTTTGATTTTATCTTAAAGGGGGAGTTAACTTTAGGCAAGGATTTTTTTCTGATTTTCATGATTTTTTTTTAAGGAAATATTTCTCCTCATTTTTTAGACTTAGGGTATGTTTTATTACTACTTTTGGTTGTTATATGGTATTTTTTAAAAATTAGTCTAAAAAACAGCGGGGGTATACACTCAGAAAAAAGATTTATTATGTTCTAATAAATTGGCACATTGGAACATAATGTATTGGAAAGTAATAAATGTTTACTCGTATGGAGACAGTTTTTATGTGATTGTAACTACAGCATTTATTCGGCGTCACTAAATATGTTTTTTTACGTGACGATTTTTCACATCAATTAAAAGCCATATTTAAAATAGAACATTTGATTAAATATTTCCTCAAATCAAATAAATACTACTTCCCAATCACGCAAACCTCTTATTTCGCGACTATGATACTAATGCGCGCATGTGCACTTTGCCCTTCAACGCGACGGGCCCGACAGCAGGCCGCTCGTCAGATGTAGCTCACGCATGCGCTTACCATGTAGCTTCTTCCTATGCCAATGCTTTTGGCACAAGTGTCAGTGTTGCGTTTCGGAAGTGAGAAACTCGAAAGTGAGGAATGATTTAAGTGTAAGTAAGAATATAAAGTGAGAAAAAAACGTTCAAGTGAGAAAATAATGACGGACGAAATGACACAATTCCTCGAGAAAAACCAGCTGGGGGATTATGAAGAATCCTATTAGATGTTAAGAAAAACTCGGTTTGACGGATATGAAACACCTATTTCTTCTAACTTATATATCCTATTAGAAGTTAAGAAAAATTCTTAGTAAATTTTAAACATAAACTTAAATAACAAATTTTCTTAGCTAGTAATAAAATCGTAGTAGGCCGACATACGAATAAGAAAACTTATTCGCCGGGAGACAAACTTCATTGTCGTTAATAAATCTTTTTTCTGAGTGTAGCACGGTCTTCTTAAACTGCATTTTCAAAACTGGCGTGACATATAGCTAAAGAACTAATCGACCGATTCTGATGAAATTTGGTATAAATCTTTCTAACCTTATTGTCTAAAACGTGACCCTAAACGTTTTTGAAAATAAAAAAAAAGTATTTTTTCATCGTGAAATGTCGCCATTTTTTCGGAAAATTCAATGTTTTTGTTTCCAAGCGTACCACTTCATAGATTTTCAACATTTCTCACTTTTTCTTGGTTCATAGTCTGCGTATGAGAGTTAAGACGGAATGACACCTCATCGCGGTCGGTATGGTAGAGCAATTGTAGATACCCAAAAATCTCTGAAACGGCTCTTCAGATCCCGTCGAAACTTTGCCAAACGACGTCAAATAGATAGACAAACAGCTGTCTGCCCCTCAAATTTTCTGAATTTGAGAAAAAAAAAACCGTAGATTGGCTTATGATAACCCGATCTACGTTTTTTTTTTCTCAAATTCAGAAAATTTGAGGGGCAGACAGCTGTTCGTCTATCTATTTGACGTCGTTTGGCAAAGTTTCGACGGGATCTGAAGAGCCGTTTCAGAGATTTTTGGGTATCTACAATTGCTCTACCATACCGACCGCGATGAGGTGTCATTCCGTCTCAAGGGGAGATATACACCTAGGAGCCGGAAAAAAGGTTATTTTTGTGAATTTTTTCAAGGAAAACTGTTTGAAATTTCGGATTGGGGTTTTAATTATCTAAAAGTATATGTATTCAAAAATGTTTAATTTTCTTTATTTAAAAATATCAAAAATATACAAGGATATTGTATGATCCTTGGAGCGTCGTAAAAAAATCTCCGTATACGGTACCCACTGGCGTTTCTTCAAAAATAATCTGAAAAAAAAACCAAAAAGATTATTAAATTAGCTACTATAATATAGTACTTGTCATAGCCGATTTTGAAAATATAGATTTACGACAAAATGGCGGACGTTTGAACATAAATTGTGATTTTTGGGCCAAAAATTAGTTATTATTTTGCCTATAAAACAAAAACGAAGTAACAGAAAAAAATCCTATGATAAGTACTAGATAATGATGTATAGAATAACCACAAAAAACCTCAAGGCAATCGGTTCATTGGTTTTCGAGAAAATTTGGGTACCGATTTGAAAAACGTGGTTTTGAGAAAAACGCGTTTTAAAATTTGGGAATGAATAAATCATGAAATTTGTCAACTTACATGGAATCATCGATACCAGGCCCATAGTGTAGGTCTTCTACGGTCGACGGAATGTTCATAGCTACTAAATCCTCGGCCTCGACCATCCAGGTGTATATCTCTCCTTAATGAAAGACAGATCGTCGTTGGTTTTATTCAGATTAATCCCGCCGACGCTACGTGTCACGCTGTCGGACAATATCCGCCGCAACCCGCTTAAAAGACCGTGCCATACCTCCGCCATTTTTAAAGGTTAATAAAACAAATACTATGGCGCAGCCGGAAGTAATACTGAAACATACCCTAGGTCTCAAAAAAATCATAAACATCAGCTATCTTTTTCCTCGCCTAAAGGTATATCCCCCCTAAGATAAGATTTATACGTTTTTAAGATCCATTCAGTTCGTATATCTATATATTTCGTTTGGAAAATTCAACGTACAGAATGTGATGGGATTCATCAAGAATCGAATTGGATTCCGTTCGACAATGTGGCAATCCATTAGGATTCAAATTGGATTTGCACATTGAATCGTAATGAAGAATTCCGACTCTAATCCAATATTTTTTTTTCTTCGTCGGTTTTTTTTCAGATTAATCCCGCCGACGCTACGTGTCAGGCCGTCTGACAATATCCGCCGTAGCCGGTTTAAAAGACCGTGCCGAATCTCCGATATTTTTAAAGATCAATAAAAATAACAAGCAATTTTTCCCTCCTTAATTTTGTTCACTGAACGTGTAAAAACAATCATCGTAAAATTATAGCCGCTCGTGTGAACACATATTTTCCTCAGTTTCCCTGTGCCCTCCTGGCAGCGCGTCAGTGAAGCGTGGCTGTGGGCAACGTTCCGGGGGAGTCTTTCGACAACTGGAAACAGCGAAGTGACATGTGCAGGATAAAAAATGAACGCGATAGGATCGTAAAAGCTCGAAGGGATATCCTTCTCCCTTTCTAGACGGATACCCTCTAAGGAACACCCTCTACAGATTCAGGGTTGTCGTATCAATTTCAACGAAGGGTGACGACGAGATCAGCCGCATGATAGAACCGTTCGATCATCGAGAACGATCTGTGCTCGATATACGACGAGACACGTGTATCTTACGTGCGCAACTCCCAATCACGATTGTGAAGTATGCAAGAAGGACAAAATTGTTCTTGACGGGTGCGAGCAAGAATCAAATTCTCAACGAAGCGTGTGTGTGTAAAAGAAAGTCAGCAAGCGCGAGAAATTTTTCTCAATTCGAGAGAAACGTCATTGGACTCGGTCTCGTGTTCGGTCGAGCGCCCCTTGAACGAGAGCTCCGATCACTTCTTTATCCATCTTGAATTTATTCGACTGTGACCATGCCGCGTTTTTGTACGAAAACAAGGTCGTCAAAGAACGCCGCATCGCGTACAATTATTACATGGCCAATGTGACTTTGACGACGCACCTGATGATTATAATCATCATCATCATCATCATCATCATCATCATCTTCATCTTCATCAAAATCACGATTATCACCAAAAACATCATCATAACCAAAACATCTTTATCATCAAAATCATCGTTATCATCAAAACATCTTTATCATCAAAATCATCACTATCACCAAAAACATCATTATAACCAAAACATCTTTATCGTCAAAATCATCAAAATCATCATTATTACCAAAAACATCATTATAACCAAAACATCTTTATCATCAAAATAATAAAAATTATAATTATCATCAAAATCATCATCATAAAAAACATCATCATCAAAATCATTATCATCATCATGACCGTAATTCAAACTTCGTGAAGCAAACGACGACAGATACAAGTTTCGCTCGCGAGGAGGAAGAAAAGCAGACCTCGATATCACTCGACACGTCAAGTGATGCCATTAAAATTCTGCGTTCCTCGCGCCACATGGGCAAGGATCAAAGCATACTCGGGAGACAAAAAAATGCACCAATCGACCTCATAAGTACGTATACGGAGAAGCGAAGAATAAAGAAGATAATTACCAATAATTACCGTGTGACATTTTTCCAATAGTGCCGAAAATGTAGCAGATAGCGCAACTTACAAAGAACATCACCTTAGTGTTCGTCTTCGATTTTGTTAAAACTCATTTATACGGTAGAACATTAAAAACTATTGAACACGTGTTTTTTTATCGTCGGAAAAATTGTTTCAAGGGATGAAACCACCCCTTGGACGGCAAGGGCTGAATTTGCAGTTTCACTCGCAAGCAGGCCACCGATTTGAATGAAAGAAGAACGAAATTTCTTCTCACGCAAAACGATCAGAAATCCACTATGAGTAGGTACATTAAAAAAAAAGATTAAGGGATGATCCATACCTCTATTTTTCTTTATCTTATCCCGCATTTTAAAGGGGTGCATTAAATCGAATAAAATGGATAACACGTTGAAAGGGGGGGATGAAATTAAAGTTTACGTATCTTTGTATTTTGTCGGATCGCAACCTCAAGAAGGTAAGCATTTACTTCAAGTTCCTTATAGCAGTTGGTTTTTTTCTGTTTTTAAAATGTGTATGCCAATTCACAATATCCCTACAAACTCCAAATCAGTGTTTAGAGTATAGAAAAAACCGCGCCAGTCGATGGACCGACTTTGAAATTCTGCCAAAAATCGAGAAATAATCGAAGCTCAATGAATCGAACGGCATTTCAAAGAGCAAACGAAAACCAAGAGAACCGGCACAAAATAGAATTTCCAATCGAAGCGGAAAAAAATGATCGACGATTCAATAAAGCCAATTATTTGTGGTCTTAATAGGGAAAAAAATCAATTTTTACTCTTTTTTTCTCAAGACCACATCGACGTATTATAACCTCGTAAATACAAATTTACCATTCATCCCCCCCCCCCCATATCTTCCACTTTTATAAAAAATTGTCGAAAATGTTAAATCTTGCTATCCGCCGAAGGTGCAAGAATGTTAATGGCAAAATTACATCAAACTTGAATTTTGTCCCCCCCTCAACTATGAGAAGATGGGGGGCATTCGGGAGGTTCTTCGGTTAATTCAATTGAATACACACCGTTCAAGCATGGAGTGAGAGAAATAAAAATAAAGGGGTGGTATATAAACCGTCAACTTTTATTTTTTCCAATGTACCCAAGTGGATTACTGATCGTTTTGCATTGGCAGGACTTCCGCTTTTGTTTCACTGATATCCGTGGGCTGCTAGCGGATTAAACTGCAAGATCAGCCTTTGACATGCTTCACTCTAAGGGGTGGATGCACCCCTTGAAACCCGAAAGGTCAGAAAACTACACGACTTTTTCTACGATTATCGTTGATTGCACTTTGTCAGGAAAGATGTACCGGAACTGAAATGTCTGATTTTTCACCAGCTGATTTTTATAATTGCCTATCTATGTATATATATATATATATATATATATATATATATATATAATTTCGTAATCATACACGTATACCGCAGTTGATCACAAGTAGCGGATAAAATGTAAGGTGGGTGCGCGAGGGTAACGGAGCAACGGAGCTTCCCACAGGCTCGCCCCGCTCAATACCTCGTTTTACGATGCGAAGCCACATTGTTTCACGATGACATCGATACGCTACCGTTTCATTCTGCACGCCGATACTGGGTACATCCAGACAAGAGATGGTGAACAGTACATACGCACACGCGCGCGCGGACACACACACACACACACACATATATATACATATATGTGTATGTATGTATGTATGTATGTACGTATATATACATGCTTTATGATCCAGCAGCTTGCACGAGAGTCCGGATAGAGACTCGCATCCACGAAGAAAATGAAAATGTGTGTAAGAGAGATGTGTGGTGAACCTCGTACACGAACGAAATAAAGTAACAGAGAAGTGGCTGGCCAGTTAACGCATTAGTAGTCGGAGCCTGCGTGACCTGAGTACACGATGTCGCGGACGCGAGTTCAAGTAAACGCACCAAGAAGAGTATAAATCGCACACACACACACAGATATAGTATATATATGTATATATCACACACGCGCGCGCGCGCGTGTGTGTGTGTTATATGTGTAGATATATATATATACACCATATTCTGGCAAAGTTTGGAAACGCGTTTGAAATTTCGGATTGACACAAAAATATATCGCGGCCAAGAATGGGCGCTCTTCGGGTATTCAAAATCTCCTTCCGAAGTAAAAAAGTATCGATTACACGTTTATCTTTGATTCTCTGGGATTCCGCTCGTACTCGTTAGATGATGTTGAAGGTGATTGTTCATTTTTCTATTTTTTTCCTATCGTAACGATGCTCGTGCGTTTTTTATTTTCCTTCTATCATAATGATGATTTTGTTATTTTTCTCTTATTAAATTGACGATGAAGGTGGTTGTTAATTTTTTATTTTTCTCCTATCGTTATGATTCGGGTAGTTTTTTTACAAGCTTTTATTTAAATTGACTTTCTGTGAGATGCAAAACGGAAAATCGATATTTCACCCACTTCCCGACTACTTGGAGCCCTGAACTTTTGCAAACGTGCATCTAAAAGGTGACGATGCATGATTCGAATAAAAAAAAAATATCCATAAAATTTTCAACTTTTCATGTAAAATTGGCGATAACTAATTGTCCATAGAGAATCTTACTAACACATACGAAAAATGTGTAGCCGACTGTGTTTGTATGTGAAAAGTTTATGTATATCAATCAGTAGTGAGGTCAATTTCAACTACAGTCTTTGGTGTTTTTTACAAGCTTTCGATGGTCCTAACGCACAAACTCGTAAACTAGCAAACTACTAGTAACAACTAACTAGTAAAATCAATTTAAGACTAAAAAGTCGAAAATAATTTATGTGTAAAAAAAATATTAAAAAACAAGCTTTAGTTTAATGTACTAGAAAGTAGAAAATAACTTTTTTGTACCAAATCACCTATATCTGACTATAAATAGAAGCTCGGGCGCTCAAAATTTAGACATATAATCTTTAATTTACATAAATCCGTCAACGTATCGACTGTATTTAATATACGGTAAAACAACCTTAGATTTCTTAAATAAAAATCCTGAAACTGAGTATAAACGTGTGATATAATTTCTCTAATTACTATTGTTCCAAATTCAATACGGTTAAGGGGTTACCCCCACTTGCAATTTTGAAAAAATCGATTTTTTTTATTGCATTTTTTTGAAGTATAAGTATCGGGGCCCATACTTCTGTATGGGCCCGGAATACATGACTCTATGTAAGTTTACAAAAAAAATATTTTCTTCGTGTAAACTGAAATTGAAACTTTAAACGCGTTTTTCTCAAAATGGCATTTCTGAAGTCGGTGACCAAGATTACTCGAACACTAATGAACCGATCTTCTTGAAATTTTGCAGACTTATTTAATACATAAAAATGTAGTCTTTAATCGTTCGATTTTTTTTTCGAAAAAAAAAATGGCCGTTTATAGCCAAAAAACGGCCGTTTTTTTCGTTAAAATCGAACCATTAACTTTGACTGTCCGCCATTTTGTGAAAAATGAATATTTTTTAAATTCCTTCGATTAAAGACTAGTTTATACTTATATTTGACTAAATCCATCCGCATTTTTTTTTCAGATGATCCACTTCGCCGCAATGTTGGTCACCGCAAACCGTGTATATAAAAACATTATTTCATTGACGGCCATTTGCCACTAAACAATGTAATATTTTTCAATAAAAAAATTACTGAAAGTTCTTCAAGATGTGTTCTTTAAGATGGTATATTGATCGATTAAAAAAGTTTTGTAGTTTTCTCTAAAAAAATTCATGAAAAAGGCCTTTTTTGCGCTACAAGTGGGGGTCACGCCTTAATGAAACTGAATTGATCAAATGTATTAAACATTTAAAAAGTTGACCGAACCAAGCTTTTACTTAGTCACACATCAGTGACGTGGTAAAAAAAAACAAATTCTACTTTTTAGTACATTAAATAAAAGCTTGTTTTTTACAAATGTTTTTTTACATATAAATTTTACAAATATAAATATAAATTTTATGAAATGACAGTATGAGTTTATCGTTGCAAAGAGAATCGAAAGGGTCACGATTTGGCTTCGTAATTTTGGGATTGCAATCGGTTAACATTTTTTTGGCTTGTTATTTTTCTGTGCTAGGTTATTCACCTATATATATTTATAATAATGAAAAACAGTTGATTCGTCCGATTCAGCGATCTCGATCTGGTAACCGATCCTTTTTCCGATCCCTGATGGACACAAAAAGTATAAAAAAGAAATTGAACAAACAAAACTTGGAACGAGACTCTGCTATAAGGATGACGTAACAATTCGGAAGATGCTGACGTACCAGTGGCGGATCAGCAACTTTGGACCGTACGGAAACCGAGAGGATTGTTCTTGAGAAATGCTGACGTCAAGGAAACGTCAGTGCCCGCATCTCGTCACACATGTATAACAAGTCTCCGATTCGTATTTCAAAGCGCGGCGTACCTAACTTGGAACACTCATACGCTCGTGTATAATTTGTCGCCTATAGAAGGATATCGCAAAAAAAAGACGCACGGAGACCACATGGCAATCGCAAAGATACGAAGCGTCGATATGATCGATGAACTTTCGCGTCGTTGCACGACCAATAATATGATCGATCAATGAACCTTTGCTATCTATGCCTGCCGCATTTCGTTTCCGCATTTCTGTTCCTCGTGTGGATGTACCGCTCGACTATGTACTCCCGTATAATCGCGTACACGTTTTTTTTTGTTGCTCACCAGGCTTGATGAGGTAATAGAGATTTATCGAAGAGTATATAAATCTTCTATCTGCGCGGACAGTAAAATATTGCGGTTTATATATATATATATATATATATATATATATATTTGAGCATATCTGTTAATAGAAAAGATTCGCAATCAGTACATAACATGACAATTTATCTGAGCGGGGATTCCTGAAACCCCAGTGTGAGAATAATGAACCTGTCCACGGTTAAAGTGACGTTTGTTCTGCCTGTCT
>OX101790.1:18924230-18966730 GCA_944452715.1 Ophion slaviceki
TTAAATAACTTAATTAATTTAAAATGTCAAATTTTAATTTAATTTAAATTAACGTCAACGTTAATGTGTCCGTCAAATTTTAATATATATGTATGTACTGTTTTTTTGTAAAAAGGTGTTGTTTATGATCTCATCCCAGAAAACCCACGTTTCGATTATCCGAACTTTTGATTATCCGAACTAGTCTCGGTCCCAATTGGTTCGAATAATCGAGGTTCTACTGTACGTGTTTTTTTAGTCTACGGTCACTATCATTTTCAGCAAAGCAAAATGGCGACATAACTTCTCAATAAAAACAAAATTTGGACCACGAATTTCAAGTATAACATTCGTTGGGTGCAAATTAATTGCGAATGTTGCAAAACGTGTTTAAAATTGTTCTAAAATAAGATCAAATACATCGAAAATCTATGATTAGTCTTGAATTAGATATAAATACGTAAAGGCGGGATATACATTTACAACGATAGAAAAATCGATTTCTTTTTTTTTTTCTTCTTTGAACGATAGAACTATATATGTAGAATATTTTCCCAAAGGTTCGCAGCGAATTTCGAAAAACGGTAAATATTCGGGAGTGTCACTCCTGTCAGAATCAAGCTGATTTTTTTTGTGTGCTTTCTTACAGTTGAAGAACATCATATTTAATGTTATTATGACAGCGCATCAACAAAAACAATGTCAATAAATATTTTTTTAAAGATTTTTTAAGGATCACGTCGTCCGAATTTTGGTATATTACCACGAGCATCGCGCCATGTTCTTTCAATATTTTGTGTATATGCTCCAGAATCTGAATCGACCCATTCAAACAAACCCGAACAAACCCAAAAACATTATGCGCCATTAAAATATAACTTAATACAAGGTTTTATAATCATAAGGAATTGATTAAAAAAATTACAGCTTCTTTTTAGCGGGAGTGACACTTCCGAATATTCACCCGAAAAATTTCAAACCTTACAGCCCGTCAACGCTGTGCATTACGACTCGGATTCGGAGCGGGCGTGAACTTCAAACGCGTTTTTCTCGACACTGCATTATCGAAATTGGCGTGCAGGATTACTCAAAAACTATTAAGCCGATTGAGTTGAAACTTGGTAGAAATATTGATAATATTGGTACCTTCTACTTGACGAGAATTGTTTCTGAAAAATTGAAAAAAAAAACTACTTTTCTAATCCACATTTTACAGAAATGTTGATTTTTTTTTATAAATGCATGCCATTTTTTTAAGTTTGCATTTTCTTCATTTTAATTACCGTCGCAGAGAAACTATACATGTTCTAACGGAACAAATGTTTGAACTTTTTTGCAGATCAAAGTCTACGGGAAGCTAGACTGCACGACGATTCGCAACTCCCGCGGCGACCGTCATATTGACGATGAAGTCATTTAAAAAAATTGTTTCGTATACTCAAATATACTATTAAAGTATACCTATAGTTTGATCATTGTGAAATAATCATTTCTTAGTTTAAAAAATCCCTCAATTATTTTTTCTGTCTGAATATATATCCTGCCTTAAGGGATTAGCCCCACTTGCGATTTTGAAAAAATCGATTTTTTTTATTGCATTTTTTTGAAGTATAAGTATCCGGGCCCATACAGAAGTATGGGCCCGGAATAGATAACTCTATGTAAGTTTACAAAAAAAAATATTTTCTTCGTGTAAACTGAAATTGAAACTTTAAACGCGTTTTTCTCAAAATGGCATTTCTGAAGTCGGTGACCAAGATTACTCGAACACTAATGAACCGATCTTCTTGAAATTTTGCAGGCTTATTTAATACATAAAAATGTAGTCTTTAATCGTTCGATTTTTTTTCGTTAAAATCGAACCATTAACTTTGACTGTCCGCCATTTTGTGAAAAATGAATATTTTTTAAAATCCTTCGATAGAAGACTAGTTTATACTTATATTTGACTAAACCCATCCGCATTTTTTTTCAGATGATCCACTTCGCCGCAATCCCATATAGGGTCGCCTGTCGTAACAAAAATGCCAGCATTCAGCCATTAAACGGTTTGCTGATAATCGGCCAATAATTCGTCGACCAGCATTGGGGTACTGTAGGCGGATGAACGGCTTGCCAGATCTATGCCAGCCATTCGTGGGCCAATACTATCGCACCGATAATATGGCGATCAGCATTGGGGTATCGTAGGCAGATGAACGGCTTGCCAGATCTATGCCAGCCATTGGTGGGCCAATACCATCGCACCGATAATATGGCGATCAGCATTGGGGTATCGTAGGCGGATGAACGGCTTGCCAGATCTATTCCAGCCATTGATGGTTGTTTTTTGGGCGTTTTGCAAATGCAGGTCGTTAAACTCTAACACGTAAAAACAAGGGATAAGGTTTCGAAAAGCATATCCCACTAATGAAGCTGAAATTTTGCACCGACCTTCTTTTCAATATTTTAAGAGAACCTTTAAAAGGATATTGGCGACTAGCAATAGTTTTCGATATATCGTATATTGAAAATTATTTATTGTACTGCGCTTCTACTATATTAAATAAAACCAAACAAACCCATCCCACATGGCAAGTGATATGCACATACGGGCGAGCACTGTTTGCCAGGAAGCAGCGCGGCCGAAGGAGTGGGGGGTATCTATGGGATAAATAGATATACTCGTATGGCGTGAAATAATAAACTTTGCAATGCGATATATGGAAAACTATTGCTAGTCGTCAAAAATCCGTTAACGGTTTCTCTTAGGATAATGAGAGGAAGTTCGGTGCAAAATTTCAGCTCGATCAGAGGAGTATGCTTTTCGGAACTTCACCCAAAACGAGCGAGTTATTTTTACAGCCTAAATGGACCAAAAAAATTGTCGATAAACTTTAATGTCACGAATAAAATTATCGGCATAAAAGTAAGGAACGAACAAACGATGGGTTCTGTAAGTGTTAAAATGGCTAAGTGGGTAGGGCGCTCGACACTAGAACGAAAGGCGCAGGTTCGATCCCGATGAAAGGTAAAAATTTGAACAATGCAGAAACTGTTTTTAATGCAATTATTCTATGTACATGGACATAAGTAAAGCATAAGAAAACAAAAAAGATACTACTAGAATTTTTATATTCATAATTTGTCAATTTTTTGTTTTTCATTCCCGGCAGAAGATCCGGCAGCCGTTGCTGGGCCAATATGGGCGTATGATAGTTGGCCCAGTCTTAGCAGCCATTCCTGGTTTACCATTACCAACCATGCATGGTGCGGATCTGGCCCGTTTGTATAGCCATTACCGCGCCATCGTTTGTTCTCTGGCAACCAGTCGTGGGCCATTACTGTGCCGATTGTAAAACCCTATTTGGGATGTTGGTCACCGCAAACCGTGTATATAAAAACACTATTTCATTGACGGCCATTTGCCACTAAACAATGTAATATTTTTCAATAAAAAAATTACTGAAAGTTCTTCAAGATGTGTTCTTTAAGATGGTATATTGATCGATTAAAAAAGTTTTGTAGTTTTCTTTAAAAAAAATAATGAAAAAGGCCTTTTTTTGCGCTACAAGTGGGGGTAACGCCTTAAAGAATGCCCAGACCCGATCTAGACCCTGATGAGCACTCGTAACCCCATCAATTGCATTCCCCCGACTCTAAAAATAATGGAAGCAATAATCGAACGAAACACACGTGCAAAAGGAGAGATCAAGAAGATTTTTATGCCTATGTCGGTGTTTGTGCTCTCGTAAGAAGAATTTTTCGGTACAATTTACGAAGAAGAAGCGCACTCATAGAATGCACGTGCGGCCAACAACCGTATGAATTCTCGGCTTTCCGTTTGAGAGACGAAGAAGAAGGGAACTGTGCTCCAAAGGCGGAGAAGCCCGAGTAACTCGGGCTCCGTGAAAACGGGGTTAGCTCTTCGGTCTCCACTTTAGGTTCTTATGTACACCACTCGTGGGACGTCATCTTCGCTCGTGATAGCGATATACCGGGTGAAAGGAAAAACACCCGGAATTCAGATAATTCGCGCATGCGGTAGAGTACAAATAATCATGGCAAATATAATAATGATAATAATAATAAGAATAATGATAAAGTTGCGTCTTACCTTGTCCTCGCACGTTTTGTGGCACGTGTATTTGCAGACTGTTGAAAAACAAAGAAAAATAATCATTATAAAAACAGTCAGTTGTTCCGTCGTGTTCATTAAGGGGTCTTCTCACTTTGGACGCTACAAAGGCTATTTTCATGAATTTTTTTGGTAGGTTTATATTATAGATATTGATATAAAAGTTGTAACACTTAATAAATACACTTTCGAAATACATTTTTATTTAAATGTATTTATTCGAGTCAATATTTATAGACGAAAATGATAGTTAAAAAAATGTCCCAAAAAAATTGTAGGTCTGCGCTGTTGATGAAATCTCGGAGATGGATCATCCGAAACAAAAAAAATCAAACGGTTTTAGATTCAGTATGTTAATGGCTATATCGCATAGCATACGATTTTTCATATATGCAAAAATAATAAAATGGCGGACAATTAAAAAAAAAACGTGTTTTTTCACCGTTTTTGGCGAAAAATAGTGAATATCAAAATTAAAAAAAATCCTTCATATGCGCTATAGCTATAGTTGTAAAGAATATGTGGTTGAATTTCATAAGGATCGGTTCAGTAGTTTCGAAGATTTGATCAACAAGCCGTCGAAAAACGGTGTTTTGAGAAAAACGCGTTTAAGGGGTTACCCCCACTTGCGATTTTGAAAAAATCGTTTTTTTTATTGCATTTTTGTGAAGTATAAGTATCCGGGCCCATAATTCTGTATGGGCCCGGAATAGATGACTCTATGTAAGTTTACAAAAAAAAAATATTTTCTTCGTGTAAACTGAAATTGAAACTTTAAACGCGTTTTTCTCAAAATGGCATTTCTGAAGTCGGTGACCAAGATTACTCGAACACTAATGAACCGATCTTCTTGAAATTTTGCAGGCTTATTTAATACATAAAAATGTAGTCTTTAATCGTTCGATTTTTTTTTTCGAAAAAAAAAATGGCCGTTTTATAGCCAAAAAACGGCCGTTTTTTTCGTTAAAATCGAACCATTAACTTTGACTGTCCGCTATTTTGTGAAAAATGAATATTTTTTAAAATCCTTCGATTAAAGACTAGTTTATACTTATATTTGACTAAATCCAACCGCATTTTTCTTTTCAGATGATCCACTTCGCCGCAATGTTGGTCACCGCAAACCGTGTATATAAAAACATTATTTCATTGACGGCCATTTGCCACTAAACAATGTAATATTTTTCAATAAAAAAATTACTGAAAGTTCTTCAAGATGTGTTCTTTAAGATGGTATATTGATCGATTAAAAAAGTTTTGTAGTTTTCTTTTAAAAAATTCATGAAAAAGGCCTTTCTTTGCGCTACAAGTGGGGGTAACGCCTTAAAGTTTGTTTGAGTTACATAAATACATAGAATTTTTAAAAAATGTTATTCGAAAGTGTATTTATTAAGTGTAACAACTTTTGTATCAATATCTATAATATAAACCTATCAAAAAAAATAATGAAAATATACATTTTTAGCGTCTAAAGTGAGAAAACCCCTTAATGATAAAACTTCAAAAAATGTGACTAGCAGAAGCATTTTCCTGGCCGCGATTTTTTAGAAAAGAATGTAAAAACGTCTAAATCTACTAAATTTGTGCGCAATTTTTTATTCCATTTTATCGTTGGGTATAATAATTGGTTGTGACTCATCCGAAAAAAAATCAAATGGTTTTAGATTCAGTATGTTAATGACTATAGTGTATAGCATACGATTTTTGATATATGCAAAAATAACAAAATGGCGGACATTTTTCGAAAAAAACAAAAAACGCGTTTTTCACCGTTTTTGGCAAAAAAATAGTAAATATCAAAAAATTGATATGCGCTATAGCTATAGTTGGAAAAAATATGCGGTTAAAATTTCATAAGGATCGGTTCAGTAGTTTCGAAGATTTTATCAACAAGCCGTCGAAAAACGTTGTTCGAGAAAAACGCGTTTAAAGTTTGTTTGGGTTACATAAATACATAATTTAAAAAAAATCGAAAGTGTATTTATTAAGTGTAAGAACTTTTATATCAATATCTATAATATAAACCTATCATAAAAATTCATGAAAATATACTTTTTTAGCGTCTAAAGTGAGAAGACCCCTTAAAGCGATATTGCTATCTAAAGTGCTGTTTTTTAGGATAAAATAACTAAAAGAATTAATACACATGTTGATTGATCTTTCGAGAATATCTACGAATTGAAAAAAAAAAATTATTGTGTACGTTTGTTTATAACAGTGCGCGGAAAACCCCCCAATTGACGACCAGTATTGTTGACTTTGTATGAATTCGAAAAACAAACAAACATATTCCTAATCGTTATGAGTGTTGTGATGTCTGGCACCAGAATCAGCAAAAAAATGTAATGCCTTCACATTAACCCTTCGCGGTCACACGTTCTGGCTATAACACGCTGGTCACAGGGGGTTGCAACGACCCCAGCCCTGTTTCAAACGATTTCCACGTTGACCGTATCGTTCCGAATGATAAAAATTCGTGGTCTTGACGTTTGCATCGTTGGAATGCAACGATTTTCTCTTAACTCCTTTGTGTTTATTAGAATCGAAAATCATATTGCGTAGATTTGGGTTGTAGATAGCTAAATAAGAAACCTCTAAATTGATCGCGGCATTTTCATAGGTTAATTCTGTCAAAGATAAATTAGGAAATCCAGTTTAAAAAAACAGTTCGTTGCATTCCAACCATGCAAAGTTCAACATCATAAAAATTCAGGATATTAGTGTGAACATTCAAGATTGTGGCATTCTCGGTATTATATATTAATCGAATTTTAA
Organism: Ophion slaviceki; assembly: GCA_944452715.1. Lineage (NCBI taxonomy): Eukaryota > Metazoa > Arthropoda > Insecta > Hymenoptera > Ichneumonidae > Ophion > Ophion slaviceki. Next base: position 18,931,102 of record OX101790.1, read on the forward strand.
AATGGCAGATTAAATCAGCAAGCGGTCAATGCGTAAAAAAGCCCTTTTTACTAAAAAAAAAAATCACAATTCGAGCAGTTTTCAATTTTGTGTCTTGTAATTTTAGGGTGATACTCTCGAGATATAATAGTGTGAGGAAAAAAATAGCTCCATAGTGGGATATAGTTTATTGAAAGAAATAGCTCCACGTCTGACCATATTCTGTACTTACAAAGGGTTACCCCAAAGCACCGATAGGAGGCAGGCCAGTCGTCTTGGCCGCCAACAAATAATAGTAATTTTGGCTTTAAGTTGCCCTCGGGGTCGTTTTGACCCCGGGTGACCGCGGAGGGTTAAACTTTGATTATCAAGTTTTCCTATTTTTCTGACCATTTTACGAGATATAAAAAAAAGATTTCAACTCAATTCTACTACCAACGTTGAAAAACAATTTACTGAAGGTGCATGCCAAACCTGAGCTCAATCGGCGAATTGGTTATCAAGATATTGTCGTTGCCGATTTGAAAAGCATAGTTTCAAGAAAAAAGCCCTTAAGGTATTCCTTTCACGCACCCGAATATTTAACAAATAACTGATTTTCGTCTACAATTAAGTAAAAATATGTCCCAGTATACTGGTAAAATTTCAAGCCATATTACTGACTTTTTAACGAAAAATTACGACTCTACAAATCGTCTCATTTAAACGGCACTTTATGGAGATGACACGCGGGCCACATTTCTATCTAATAATTTATGCACTAAATAACTCCAGACGCCTGATACAAACTGCTCGACGTGTGTAAAAAAATTCGAAAGATTCCGTAACGACAATGAAAACAGGGGATCACCGAATGGTTAAAGAAAATATTAAGGGATCTTCTCACTTTGGACACTAAAAAAGGCTATTTTCATGATGTTTTAGATAGGTTTATATTATAGATATTGATATAAAAGTTGTTAGACTTAATAAATACACTTTCGAAACAAATTATCATTTTTTAAAATGTAATTAAGTCACTATTTAAGGGGAGGTACCTGAGTAAACGACGAGAATAAACAGGTAAACTTCGGGAATTTTTTTCTCAAAAACTAATGTTTCGATTGGATCCGGGTTTTTTTTATTGGGAAATATGTACATTGAGGTACGTTTAGGAATTTTTTAAAAATAAATTCGTTGACTGGAAGCGATTGAAACGCGATTATCTCGAAACATAGTTTTCAAAGTCGGTGCCAGATGTATCTCGAAAACGGCTTGTCCGATTTTGTCCAAATTTGGATACAATATTCTTCGATAGTTTTTCTCGTTCGCCACGTAGGGGTTTTCCATTTGATTGAACCATTGCTTTTTTATGCAATGTGTATGCAATCCAAAATCGTCGGAAATTGCGAACGAAAAACGAATGTTAAATTAAAACGGTCGCAATTCCGTCAAAAATGAAAATCTCAAAAAAAATCCCACGTGGCGAACGAAAAAAACTATCGAAGAATATTGTATCCAAATTTGGACAAAATCGGACAAGCCGTTTTCGAGATACATCAGGATACAAAACTATGTTTCGAGATAATCGCGTTTTGATCGCTTCCAGTCAACGAATTTATTGTAAAAAATTCCTAAACATACCTCAGTGTACATATTTTCCAATAAAAAAAACCCGAATCCAATAGAAACATTAGTTTTTGAGATAAAAATTCTCGAAGTTTACCTGTTTTTCTCACCGTTTACTCAGGTATCCCCCCTTAAAGAAGAAGCTGGTAGTTAAAAAAATGTCCTAAAAAATTGTCGGTCTGCGCTGTTGATGAAATCTCGGAAATGGATCATCCGAAACAAAAAAATCAAACGGTTTTAGATTCAGTATGTTAAGGATATAGCGCTTAGTATACGATTTTTGATATATGCAAAAATAACAAAATGGCGGACATTTAAAAAAAACGTGTTTTTTTCACCGTTTTTGGCAAAAAGAATAGTAAATATCAAAATTTAAGAAAATAAAATTTCATCAAGGATCGGTTCAGTAGTTTCGAAGATTTGATCAACAAACCGTCGAAAAACGTTATTTCGAGAAAAACGCGTTTAAACATTGTTTGGGTTATATAAATACGTAAAAAAATGTTAAATGTATTTCGAAAGTGTATTTATTAAGTGTAACAGCTTTTATATCAATATCTATAATATAAACCTATCAAAAAAATCATGAAAATAGCCTTTTTGGCATCTAGAGTGAGAAGACCCCTTAATGATAAAACTTCGAAAAATGTAGCTAGCAGAAGAATTTTCCCAGTCGCAACTTTTCAGAGAAAGTGTAAAAATTTCTAAATCTACTAGATTTGTGCGCAATTTTTTTATTCCATTTTATCGTCGAGTAAAATAATTGGTTGTGACTTATTTTTATTAAGCGCCGCTGTAATTTACCAGTGATTGAGAAGGGGCCTGTTTATGGCCCTACAAAAGTACCTCCGGGTCTCCGCGAGAGGAATACCTTAAAGTTGTTGCGTCTCGACCGCACTCCCCGAGCCTACTCCTTATAATTTCTACAACTCGACTAATTTGATGAGTATCATTAAACGGTTTTCACAGATGTATTAAAAACGTAGATTAGTAAAAATTTAAAATATTAAAATTAAATTAAAAAAATTAACATTTTTTTCAAGTTTCCAGACAACAATACTGCCTTAATTTTCAAGTCCCTTTTTCGTATCGTTTCATTTATAATTATTTCGAGGTTTCAAGTATACGCAATTAATATCACGAGAAAGTTCGAAAAAAGACGAAAATAAAAAGAAACAACCACAGTATGGTTTGCAATTCGCGGCAACTGTACAAGTTCTGACGGATCGCGAACTTTGAGGGTAAATGACCCACGGGACTTTTTTCGTATACCGACCGAGCAACCGGAAGCGCCATCTCTCGCGTATTAGCCCAACTCGGATGGTAAGTTACCATCTGTTTGTTCTTGGAAAACCAACGTTATCGACTTACCCCTGCAGCAGGATGCCTGTTTGATCATCGACTGGTGGCAGAGATGACACGGTCGGGATCTTCGCAACTGTTTCGTACGGAAGACGTGACACTGTGGCTCGAATTCATTCTGCAAGAACGGAGAAAAATTAGCTCCGATGCCGTATCACTGAATTAATCATAACAAATGTGTTTGCCCAGAAATGAGATGCAATATTGTAATGTGACCGAGATTGCAGATGTTTCCTCATCCACTTGCCAGGCGATTAAAATTAACCCAAATTCACGATATCGCGTTTGACCGCCGGTTTATCGGCAGATGCCGCAGCGTCTTGACGCCTTATGATTAGGAAAGAAAAATTAATGTATTTGCAGCCTGTTAGGGAAGGCCCAGCGTTTAACTAATGGACAAAAAATGGATGTTGAAGAATGCTGATTTTTTGAGACGTCGATGTGGCCAAATAAATACCACTGATTTTCGTCTGATTCGATATGTCATATGTATAGATTTTTTTGGTCGTCTTGTGCAGCTGATCCCGCGTGTAGGTATGTAGAAAAATTGGTTCACGGATACGTAAAAACTGGATTTTTGGGTCGTATCGTATACCAAAGTTTAAGGGGTCTTCTCACTTTAAACGCTAAAAAAGGCTATTTTTATGAATTTTTTTGATAGGTTTATGTTATAGATATTGATATAAACCTATCAAAAAAATGGTGACTTAAATAAATAAATCAATTTTGTTAAATGTTTTTCGAAAGAGTATTTATTAAAATACACTTTCGAAATACATTTAACAAAATTTAAAAATATTTTGAATATTTTTCAAAACTTTTAATTAATTTTGTCAAATGTATTTATTTATGTAAGTCACTATTTATAGATGAAAATGGTAGTTAAAAAAATGTCCTAAAAAAACTGTAGGTGTGCGCTGTTGATGAAATCTCGGAGATTGATCATCCGAAACGAAACAATCAAACGGTTTTAGATTCAGTATGTTAATGGCTATAGCGCTCATCATACGATTTTTTATATATGCTAAAACAACAGCATGGCAGACATTTTTCGAAAAAAAAAAAAAACAAAAAAAACGCATTTTTTCATCGTTTTTGGCAAAAGAAAATAGTAAATGACAAAATTAAAAAAAACCTCGATGTGCGCTATAGCTATAGTTGTAAAGAATATGTGATTAAAATTTTATTTTTTACATATGCAAAAACAACAAAATCGCGGACATTTTTCGAAAAAAACAAAAAAAAAACGTATTTTACACCGTTTTCGGCAAAAGAAAATAGTACATATCAAAATTTAAAAAAAAAACTTGATACGCGCTATAGCTATAGTTGTAAAGAATATGTGATTAAAATTTTATAAGGATCGGTTCAGTCGTTCCGAAGATTTTATTAACAAGCCGTCGAAAAACGTTGTTTCGAGAAAAACGCGTTTAAACATTGTTTGGGTTGTATAAATACATGAACATTTTTTTAAAATGTATTTCGACAGTGTATTTATTGAGTGTAAAAACTTTTATATTAATATCTATAATATAAACCTATAAAAAATTCATGAAAATAGCCTCTTTTAGCGTCTAAAGTGAGAAGACCCCTTAAGACAGAACCGTGTTCTGTGCAAAGAAATCGACTTCTATATGAATAGTAAAAAAAACCCGTTGCCATATAGTTTAATTTGTACTCATAATCACATCACCAGAAAAAAAAACAAAAATTTGAGTCTGCTAATGATTAAAGCTAATACATTTGTTTTCCATTGAGTATTTACTGAAGGGCTTTCTTGTAAGCGCAGAAGTCCATGGGATATCTTCCCATGGACTGAATTTCCATTCTCAGAATCCACTTGACGGATTCAGGCAAAACAAAGTGCAGGATAATTCTGGAAACGCTGATTTTCTCGTGACGAAGGTTCAACAAAGAAACTTCCTTCGTTTTCACGCACAGTTTGCCCGAAGACGCAACCTGATCTAAAATGATAGATGTCATCTTAACATCAAGCCCCAACCCTACCAGCGTAAGTTCCGCTCGAAAAACCGAATGTTCAGAGAGCCACTATAATTTCGATGATGACATGTGATGACAGATTAATGTGACAGCTAGTGATTCTAATCTACGTCTATTAGGTAGAACGAGGGGCATTGAGAGATAAGTTCATGGTTTTTACAAAAGAACGCCAATGGAAAAAGAGGGGGCAGTAAAATGTGACTAACACAACTATACTGCCGTCATATGGAAGACGGCGGCATCTGGAAAAAAATCGAAAATCCGTTTTACTATCCAGAACAAAGGAAAATTTTGTACTGATTCCAATGGTACCAAAAATGCATTATCGATTTTTTTGTAGATGCCGCCTTCTTCCATGTGACGGCAAAATAAGCGAAAAGTATACCCAAACTTGAGATTTGGGTGGCGTGATCGGCTATCTAAATATTATCTGCGAAATAATTATTAACTATTGTAAAAAGCTTGTTAATATAGACATGGTTAATGCAGTGCTATCACAAAATCGGGCCACAAATACTAATGTTGTATACTGTACGTTAGGCTTTGTTCAAGTCCAACTTCTTCTATTCTATTCAAGTTTGTACAACTCATATGGTTAACATCAACGATTGTCGAGTATAACTTGTTAGAAGACTTTACGAAAAGTGACTATAAGAAAAAAAAACATGGTAATGTTTACTTATAGGAAAGTCGTAAGTCATTTGCAGTTGAAGCAACCACGGCTTAGTAGTTTTAAGAACTGCTCGTGTCTCACAAACTGTTGCGTAGTGTGTTTGTTGCGTTGCAAAAATTGGATGTCAGTTGAACACTTCTTTCTGTAGTTCACCTTCTGTTCTGATCACACATTACCATGCGTATAGCAGGTCGCATCATATAATGTGGTACAAATAACTATAAACATCGTCGCAAATCACACTCAACATTCTTAATCAATGTATTAGGTGTACAACTTAGTTCGGTCCGTTTTCAAAAGATGGCTCTAGGTGCTATAAATGGTTGACGGCAGCAGCTGATTTTTGCTGTATCGTGAAGTATCAACATCTCTTAACCAAATATCGTTTACAGACCTTTGAGTTTTGCGCATCAAGTCTAATTTTTACTGCGGTGAAAATGTCGAATTTCGTCCCAAATAAGTACCATTTGCGGGAAGTGTTGATTTTCTGTTTCAATTGGAAGAAAAGTGCAGCTATGCCAGACAAAAGTTGTACGGTGTGAAGGGGGCCATCAAATGCGACCAATTTTTTTTACTTCGGTGGAGGCGCTGACGCACAGTGAAGGTCACCTCCACTTTTTTTTAATGAAACGGTACATTTTCCTTCAACCATCTTATGGAACACCTCAAGCAGCATAAAAAACATTAGAGGGTCAAAGTCGTTCAAGGTGATTCAAGGTCACCTATTAAAATGAAATACAAATGTAAATATCTCGGATCACTACCAAATATTTGGTAGTGATCCGAGATATTTAGATTTTTATCATCGATACTGATCTTGAACGACCTTGAACGGTTTTGACCCCCGAATGTTGTTGATGCGGCTTGAGGTGCTCCACAAGATGGTTGAAAAAAATGTACCATTCCATTTAAAAAAGTGGAGGTGACCTTCACGGTGCCTCAGCGCTTCCACCGAGATAAAAAAAAAGGTTGCATTTGATGGCCCCCTTCGCATCGTACAACTTTTGTCCGGAATATTTTTTGTGACGTCGATAATTACCGAGTTATTTCGGGTGGCAGAGATAAGAGGGACACCCTGTATATCGTAGTCCTGTTCACTATTAAGATCTTGGGGGAGTACATTATTTTAGTGTCAGGGAATATCCATTTCATGAAACTCACTGTATTATGTAGCATTGAACAATCAACGTATGCTTATAAAATTGCTATAGTTGCAATTAACACACGTTAACTGCTAAAATATCAATAAGCAGTACTAAACTTTTGGCAGTAACTATAGCAATAAAATGTTATCTTCCCGTCAGGGAAATACAAAGTATAGTTAAAATATGGTTAAAAACACCATACATTTCTCTCAGTGTGATTGATACTGACGAAATGTCTTCTAATTACGGCATTGAAGTTTTCATTGTTATAATGGAACGACATTTTTTTCCCATTGCCGTATTTTTTGCACAATTAGGCTACGAACCCCAAGGATTTTTTTTTTTGAGAATCCCTGTTTAAGGATGTATGGCAACTAAGTTATTTACTACTGTTCGAATTGAAACTCACTGATATTGTAAAGGAAAATATCGAGAACTTTTTGAGATTAAAGAAACAAAATTTGCCCACGTGAATGCTGAGATAAACGAATTCAAAGTTGGGTCATTTAACACGGGGAACATAGGACTGTACGTCCAAAATTCCCTTTACATTGGCAAAAAAGGTATTTCCGGAGTACTCTTTTGTAAAAAAAACTTTTGTGCGGTATCGCTGTAATATGCATGATACGTTAAAAAAAAAATCGACATGTGCCCATATATTTTGCGAGATATTGCGAGTTAAATGGGACCGTTTTCGTATTTCTTTAGCTCGTATGTCGTAACCACGACAACGTCAGGGAAAACGTACATCAAATCAGCAACTAAATTTGCAGTTAAAAATTGAAAATTCTTCTTTCTGTACCGCATGTTTTACTTTGAACTGTGGTAAATCTCCTTTTTAGCTTCAATGAATACTACAATTATTTTATTTAGTCTTTAAATGCGATTTTTGCAAATTGCATAATCAGTTCTGTAACGACTCTGCAGTAGCTGCCATACATCCTTAAAATATACACCCAAAAGCGAAAAAAAAAACATTTTTAATAAAAATGAAAAAAAAAATCGAGAAGAATTTTCGTTGCATTCCAACGATGCGAACTTCAACACCACTTCCAATTGCAGATAGCAGTGAACCGCCTCTTCATCATGTCATACCAAAGATAACCTCTACATGGCGATTGCGAAAACACAAGCAGAATTCGTTTCAATCTTCGTTTTCCAAAGAAGCCTCCAAGTGTCGCCAGGTAAATATCACCCTCAACGAATCCAACAGCGCTGAGCCAAAGTGCTCAAAGCACAAAAGAAACAGGGGGACTACAAAACCGCCTGGTTAGGAAGATTGAATACAATAAATCGCGGCGACTCGTCTACGTGACAGGGCGATGGTCACTTTCATGGCATGGACTGATTTATCACTATATCGATAGGATCACTCGGGTCGGGGCGTCGCTAGTTGTAAAATTCAACACGATCGAGTCTCGCAGTTTCACACACGCTTTCTGCTATAGGGCCTTTTCTCAAGGGTTCAGTACTATACGTTCGAGTCGCCCTGGTTGAGAGCCAAGTTAGATCGTGATTTTCGTATCGCGGATGTGCAAAACAACTGCTCGTGGTCATGATGTATCGGACGAAAATGTAGTACGTGTGGTGGCGGAGCAATCGTTCGGATTCATCGTGATGCATGATAAACCCTAAACTGGTATTGTATCATACGGCTACCGATGTACATATACATATTCACGTATAACACATTTTGAGCGCACCCGCGCGTTATTGCGCGAAGCACGGGATATCTGGGAACGACAGTTGCGCCCCCTTTCTGGGCGCATCTGTACTAGCGGCAGAAGGCAGCAGCAGCGAGCCTGCCGCACGGTATGCGAAGCGCACGCGAGGATAATCCTAGCGCGCCTCGGGGCGCGCTAGGATCCTAAGATGCGCGGCTTCGATTACACGCACGCGATCCACGCGCTCACCACCGGCCGCTCCAATACGTTCCTTATCCCGTATTCTCGCGTTCATTGGCTACCTGGGTAGCTCTCGGACCCCTTGTGCTCTTCTCTTGTCTCTCTCTCTCTCTTTCTCTCGATCCTTTCTTCTTAAGGGGTTACCTCCACTTGCGATTTTGAAAAAATCGATTTTTTTTATTCCATTTTTTTGAAGTATAAGTATCCGGGCCCATACAGAAGTATGGGCCCGGAATAGATGACTCTATGTAAGTTTACAAAAAAAAATATTTTCTTCGTGTAAACTGAAATTGAAACTTTAAACGCGTTTTTCTCAAAATGGCATTTCTGAAGTCGGTGACCAAGATTACTCGAACACTAATGAACCGATCTTCTTGAAATTTTGCAGGCTTATTTAATACATCAAAATGTAGTCTTTAATCGTTCGATTTTTTTTTTTCGAAAAAAAAAATGGCCGTTTTATAGCCAAAAAACGGCCGTTTTTTTTTCGTTAAAATCGAACCATTAACTTTGAATGTCCGCCATTTTGTGAAAAATGAATATTTTTTAAAATCCTTCGATTAAAGACTAGTTTATACTTATATTTGACTAAATCCATCCGCATTTTTTTTCAGATGATCCACTTCGCCGCAATGTTGGTCACCGCAAACCGTGGATATAAAAACATTATTTCATTGACGGCCATTTGCCACTAAACAATGTAATATTTTTCAATAAAAAAATTACTGAAAGTTCTTCAAGATGTGTTCTTTAAGATGGTATATTGATCAATTTAAAAAGTTTTGTAGTTTTCTTTTAAAAAATCCATGAAAAAGGCCTTTTTTTGCGCTACAAGTGGGGGTAACGCCTTAAGGGGGTAGGCCACAGTAACGGGTATAAAATCATGTGCAAATTTAACAAGTTTTCTTCGTATGAAAAAGTGATTCACTCATAACATTAATTACACATCTATTTAGTATGAATATCAAGCTGTTAGAATTTTTTTTTTTCGATGTACAATATGGCCGACTACTAATATTTTCTTTGGTTATCTTTTTTTAGGCGCTCCGCGGCGTGACATTTAGCATAATACGATTTTCTCATTGCACCCAAACAAACAAACCCAAACAAACAAACCCAAACATATCCGTCACATATTAATAATTTTCCTCCTTTTTGTGATGGCATAAATTTTGAACGGCATGATTGTACACTTGACATGGAATAAATTTTAACAGCACGACTGTACGCTTTAAACTGTATATAATATCGGCAGATATTTTGCCTTGCGGATATTTTGGCATGAGGATAAAACACCTTTGTGGGGTGTGTGAGATTGTGGGGTGCGGGCATAATACGAATTTCTTCACTAAACCCAAACAAACAAAGAAACAAACTCAGACAAACCCAAACATATCCATCCGAATTTAACCATTTTTCTTCGTATGAAAAAGTGATTCACTCATGAAATTAATTTCGCATCTATTTAATATGAATATCAAGCTGTTAGAATTTTTTTCGACGTGCAAAATGGCCGACTACTAATATTTTCTTTTATCTTTTTTTAGGCGCTCGGCGGCGTGACATTTAGCATCCACAATTTTTGACCTAGAACAAAAAACAAAAATTCTCGTCAATCTACATTAGAATACCTGGAGAAGTACGTACGGAATTAAAAAAAAAATTGTTTTATTCAAAAGTTGTAGGTATTTGAAATGAGTTGTAGGTATTTGAATGAATTTTTAGTGAAAAATTTCGTATAAAACTGCTCATAAAATGAAAAGTTTTCGATTAATCAGAAATTCCGTACGTACTTCTCTGCGAAATGCAATTAGGAACATAACTTTGTTGAAGTGAAGAAAATTGTTGAAGTTATTTGTCACGCCAATTGGAAAAAAGCTGTTTCGAGAAAAACGCGTTTAAAGTTTTAGGTACTCTATGGCCGTGCCACAGGTGGGCTTACGTTATGCGCTCAAAGTCGGTGAAAAAAAATGTTCTTGCTGTAAATCGCATAATAGCTTATTCTTATGATGATAAGGCACCGTTTCAGCGAAAGAAAAAAAAACGATTTTTTGAAATTTCTACTGTGGCCTTACCCCTTAACATCGTTGTACACGCTCGTGATATTCTTTTTCAAACGCTTTCTCCCGCTCTTTGCCGGCGCGTTTATTTATCTCGAGAAGCTCGCACGAGCTGAGTATAAACCAGGAAACAAACGGGAGAAAGCCGAAGAGGGAGAAGATCACCGCGGCATCGATCGAGGATCTATGCGGTAAACGGACGAATGGGCTGTGTGGATTTCCAGGAGCTTAGCATTCTTGTGGAGATTCCCTCGCAACCCTTTGACCGTAACGGCCTTTTGATTTTTGTTCTGCTCATTATATGTATACATATATAGCGAGAAAAATGTTGTGATTTGACTTTATAGAGATATAAACAAGATTTCATAAAAGAATCATGTAAGGTGATTCTTTTATGAAATCAGCTTATATGATTTCATAAAAGGTGATTGTCAGGTCTCCATGCCCTGACAATGACCTGTCAATGACCTGTCAGTCAGCTGACATTTTGATTTATTAACAAAACGTATGAGTTATTTTAAAAGTACGAATATTTGTATTTCGATGTAAGGTACAAACATAGAGGTTATGTGTGGAACACAATATCCGATAAATGGCCGCCTCGTCCCTGTTGCAAACGTTCACTCTTTTGACGAAATTTTCAATAACATTTTGGCATAATTGCGGACTAATTTCATCAATGGTGCGCCCAATTGCTTCCTTGAGCTCCGGATTGGTATGTGGATCATTGGCATACACGGTTCCTTAAGGCGTTACCCCCACTTGTAGCGCAAAAAAGGCCTTTTTCATGAATTTTTTAAAAGAAAACTACAAAACTTTTTTAATCGATCAACATAACATCTTAAAGAACACATCTTGAAGAACTTTCAGTAATTTTTTTATTGAAAAATATTACACTGTTTAGTGGCAAATGGCCGTCAATGAAATAATGTTTTTATATACACGGTTTGCGGTGACCAACATTGCGGCGAAGTGGATCATTTGAAAAAAAATGCGGATGGATTTAGTCAAATATAAGTATAAACTAGTCTTTAATCGAAGGATTTTAAAAAATATTCATTTTTCACAAAATGGCGGACAGTCAAAGTTAATGGTTCGATTTTAACGAAAAAAACGGCCGTTTTTTGGCTATAAAACGGCCATTTTTTCGAAAAAAAAAATGGAACGATTAAAGACTACATTTTTATGTATTAAATAAGCCTGCAAAATTTCAAGAAGATCGGTTCATTAGTGTTCGAGTAATCTTGGTCACCGACTTCAGAAATGCCATTTTGAGAAAAACGCGTTTACAGTTTCAATTTCAGTTTACACGAAGAAAATATTTTTTTTTGTAAACTTACATAGAGTCATCTATTCCGGGCCCATACAGAAGTATGGGCCCATACAGAAGTACGGCCCGGATACTTATACTTCAAAAAAATGCAATAAAAAAATCGATTGTTTCAAAATCGCAAGTGGGGGTAACCCCTTAAAAAAACCCCCAAAGAAAGATCCAATGGCACGATCACGGTGGCCAATTCACTTGGCGGCCCATGAAACTTCGTCTGCAATAACTATGCAGTAACAATGCAGCAAATAACAATTTCTATGCGTTGCTCGATCCATGACTAAACCTCAATACTTCCTGATGCCAGTTGTCAAAGATTAGTACTCTATGTTCGCCACAAAAAAAATGGCACGCGACTTAAGACGTCAGGTGATTTTGAGACATCCTTTATTCGGGAATGTTAGAAAAAGTTTATATTTTTTCGGGTATTCCACTTGAGACCCGGGGTGATGCGGGCAGCATTAAAAATATTACTGATTCGACAATACTTTTCGTGGGATGGACCCTGTTTGTATTCGCAGATCCGTGAACGTGGGGAGAATTGTACATTTTCTTTCTCTAATTAAAAACTTGCCTGCAGGTTCCTATGACCCCTCTATGGGAATGTTTGTTCACTTGGCAAATTATCCGTGCAGAAATTATCGTAGGGACCCAATTGGATTCCCATACTTGTCCCCACTTCTTGATAGGGATTCAACCGGCCATCGCATTGAATTCGGACTAAAACGTTACGCTTGAACATTGCATTCTAATAGAGATTTCCCATTGTATCCAATGTAAAAATCCAATTTGAATCCTAAAAAGTTCCCACAGTATGGAACAGAATGTGATACCATAAATATTAAAAATAAGTAGTTTCAAAAAAAAGTATGCCTCGTATCCCAAAATAGTATGAATTGCTTCAAAAAGTAGGTATGTCTTAAGGGGTCTTCTCACTTTAGACGCTAAAAAAGGCTATTTTCATGATTTTTTAAATAGATTTACCTATAGATATTGATATAAAACTCGTTACACTTAATAAATACACTTTCGAAATACATTTAAAAATTTTTTAAATGTATTTATGTAATCCAAACAAACTTTACACGCGTTTTTCTCAAAACAACGTTTTTCGACGGCTTATTGATCAAATCTTCGAAATTGCTGAACCGATCCTTATAAAATGTTAACCACATACTCTTTACAACTATAGCTATAGCGCATATCAAGGATTTTTTAAAATTTTGATGTTTACTATTTTTTTTGCCAAAAACGGTGAAGAAAACACGTTTTTTCGAAAAATATCCGCCATTTTATTACTTTTGGATATATCAAAAATCGTATGATATGCGCTATAACCATTAACACACTGAATCTAAAACCGTTTGATTTTTTTGTTTCAGACGATCCATCTCCGAGATTTCATCAACAGCGCAGACCTACACTTTTTTAGACATTTTTTTAATTACCATTTTCGTCTATAAATAGTGACTTAAATAAAATAAAATAAAAATTAAATGTATTGCGAAAGTGTGTTTATTAAGTGTAACAACTTTTATATAAATATATACAATATAAACCTATCAAAGAAATTCATGAAAATAGCCTTTTTTAGCGTCTAAAGTGAGAAGACCCCTTAAAAAGCCATTTGGACCGCATCACTGAAAATCCACTGCAGTTATCGTTTGTTGTTTACGCTACTGCACTTTGGCAGAACATCACCACACACGTGTACGCTCAGGAAGCGGTTGTGTTTTAGCACTCCGAGTTTTTTCCCTCGACGTTTCGCATATTTTCGATTCAAACGTGGTAAGAAGTGTGAAATGGCGTTCATCGGGGAACAGTGCAGGATCCAGTTGGATCCCAATGAGGACTCCGTATGTGCGGTGTCTACCACAAGTCCCTATGGAGATGTGGGTGCATCTTGGGACTCCCCAATAAATTTGTGCACAGGGTCACGAAAGGATTTTTTTGGGTAGATCCAACAAATTCCAGTTCAGAATTTCAAATGAACAACTCCTCAAACGACGTCAATCAGGAAGCAGCGCGAAAACCACTTGGGTTTCAATGTGGACTGCCTACATGCAGCGTCCCTATCCAATCCCTATACGGATGTGGTAGGATCCGGGGACTTCATTGGCCCCTGTCCCGCTGGTTCACTTCTTTGCCTCACCATGTGTCTTAACAATGTGATTGACAATAACAATAGTTGTTTGATTACAAGATGAATGGCAACAAGCTGCTTTTTCGCTTTCACAATGGAGTCTCGTAAAGTAGAGTTCGTTTCGGTAGAATTTCAAAGTGCAGCAAAAAAGGATTACATTGTCGAACTTGTCACCGCGACGAGAACGTGATTGACGGAGTACTCGGCGGTAAGCAACGAGGCGATTAAAGCCGATTTGATCGGATCAATGTGATCGTTTGAAAGATCACGCTTTATTCGTGGTCTGGCGATGAAAAAAGCTGTAAGCGGTGCAAAGGGTGGAGGTTGTCAGGAAATATATGGAGCGTGGGAGTTCGCGGAGCAATGTTCGCGTCTGGCGAGATTCAAACGAGTTCGTAGTACTCAAGAGAGGATTTTCGAGTGCTCTTCGAGTGCGCTGGCTACAAGCTTCCTTCCCTCGCAATGCTTTTTCCTCTTCCTCTTTGCAACTGTGGAACATCGCACGGCGAGTTGCACGGTTTTTCGGCAATCCTGTCATTATTGGCAGTCTCTTTATCGTACGAAGTCTCAGCAAGGAAGAGACACGCTGACAGACCGCTCTTTGCTTGCTTTTCCTCGTCTGCTTAGCTCGCCAACCACTGTGCCAACACTCGTGCTTTGCTCGAGGATGGAAAGAGAGGTGTATCGAGAACGAATGAAGAGACGAACAGAGACGAGCTTTGTCAGAAGTTCTTCAGTGATGGATATGATTCTCTCTCTTTCTCTCTCTCTCTCTCCCTTTCTCCCTCTCTCTCTCTGTGTGTCTCTATCTCCCTATCTATCTAGCTCTTCTCTCCCTCCGTCTTTCTCTTGGTGATGTTTGCGCTTTGGCTGAACACGTGAGAGACTGTTCCGTACGACCACTAGTATCACATCAGGGAACCCCAGCAGCGTACTTGGACTTGCACGAACCGCAGACGGACTCGCGAGCTCTGTCACACGCACACACACACATCGACAGAAAAGGCTTGAGAGACTCTCGGCAAATGCCGATGTTCTCTCCATCATTCCGGAACGATCAAAGCGATGCTTTTATCTTTCAGACAGACTCCGAAGGGATTTTGCATCACTGCCTGTGCTCGGGTACAAGATTCAGTATCTTTCCTGGAAATTCGCCGACACGTTACCAACAATCGGCTAGAAAAGAACGGGAAACGTTTCGCTGGATCGCCCAATTGCCTTTGAGTGCCCCGTCAGATATTGCCGTATAGCCATCGACACAGAAACATCGATTAAACAATCGACGATGCCTAGATTCCATGATAGACGTAATCAACGATGAACCGAAGATGTTCCCGGATGAGAAAATATCAAAGTTCCTTGGGATTCTTAGATTACTGTGAGATTTTTCAATAACTTGATCAATTGAGTTAAACTTTTGTCACTAAGCGACCTTTTTTCGATTTCGAACATCATCGGCCATTTCTCGCGGCTCTATTCTCAATATATACGCACTCGTTTGCTTTGGCGCCGCTACCGTTCGCTCATAATATGCGTCCCGCATCTCTCGCGAGGAACACGTACCGCGTTGCTCATTGTATTCTAATCCCTAACCGCGTTTAGTCGTACAGGTTACGTCAGGAGGTCGAACCAATATTTATATACCCACACACACACACACACGTGTATATATATACAATGCGTAATCTAGGATCTACTAGCATTAATAAATGCTAATCACTGAAGAGTCTTACCGAGCTACAAAAGCCAGCAATGTCCTCGTTTCGGCCCCTGATTCACCACATAGTGGTCGTTCAATGAGGTCGCAATGTACCTCGGCTGGTAGTGATTTATTATCGATTCAGCAAAATTAATTATGCAATAATATATGTGTATCTATGTAGGTATATCTGCCAAATCTAAAACACGTCTAAAACAGGTTTTAACATCAGGAAGAAACACGAAGATAAAGCAGCATGAGCTGCTTAGGATATATTCGATAAATAGGGCTACTAGGTACGCCAAGTAAGCAAAGAAGTCTAGGATTGGCAGTGATTCAGTCAAGATAAACAATAGTGCGAAACTAAGTAGATCAGATGAGCATTGTCATTAGGGAAAAAATGGGAAACTGCTTAGCGTTTTGTTTTGTATGATAATAATAATTTTTGTTTGGCCTCCAGGAACTGATTAGAATTGCGGCATGATAGATAGTTCACGCGTTACCGTGGGACTTTACCGATAACGAAATTTAAAGCTAATCGGCTTAGCGATTTTTCTGTGATGAGGTACTGGTATACAGAGATCATATCGAATCCATACATTAGTAGAATTCACTTGATGACTTTTCGTATGGAATATTGAAGTTCTTTTGTTTCTCGAGAGCTGGTTGGAATAGCCAGATCAAAGGTAGCCTATGTATTGCCCGGGGATTATACCTACCTACTAAATCTTACGGATGTTGTGAAATTATAGTGTCTGTACATTCGCATTTTCAGGCTGAAATTGGGCTGCTAAGGCTAGAATAGGATGCTAAGAAAATATCTATGTTTGTTTTATTTTGTGTGTCTTTTTGGTCGGAGTTGGCGTGAAAACGACTAAAGCCTTTTGCCTGTACCTTTGGTAGTGGAAATCAATGCTTCTGAAATTTCCTTACACTGTGTATCATCGGAATCCATCAAGGGGGCCTGCGAAAATGCAATTTAGCTTCTAAACAGGACAGTAGCGCGCGATATCCTTCGGCATTCATAAGGAAGATCAGTAAATCCTTAAGGGGCTACCCCCACTTGCGATTTTGAAAAAATCGATTTTTTTTTATTGCATTTTTTTGAAGTATAAGTATCCGGGCCCATACTTCTGTATGGGCCCGGAATAGATGACTATGTAAGTTTACAAAAAAAAATATTTTCTTCGTGTAATTGAAACTTTAAACGCGTTTTTCTCAAAATGGCATTTCTGAAGTCGGTGACCAAGATTACTCGAACACTAATGAACCGATCTTCTTGAAATTTTGCAGGCTTATTTAATACATAAAAATGTATGTCTTTAATCGTTCGATTTTTTTTCGAAAAAATGGCCGTTTTATAGCCAAAAAACGGCCGTTTTTTCGTTGAAATCGAACCATTAACTTTGACTGTCCGCCATTTTGTGAAAAATGAATATTTTTTAAAATCCTTC
Organism: Ophion slaviceki; assembly: GCA_944452715.1. Taxonomy (NCBI): domain Eukaryota; kingdom Metazoa; phylum Arthropoda; class Insecta; order Hymenoptera; family Ichneumonidae; genus Ophion; species Ophion slaviceki. The sequence goes on from OX101790.1 coordinate 18,948,457, forward strand.
GATTAAAGACTAGTTTATACTTATATTTGACTAAATCCATCCGCATTTTTTTTTCTCAGATGATCCACTTCGCCGCAATATTGGTCACCGCAAACCGTGTATATAAAAACATTATTTCATTGACGGCCATTTGCCACTAAACAATGTAATATTCTTCAATAAAAAAATTACTGAAAGTTCTTCAAGATGTGTTCTTTAAGATGGTATATTGATCGATTAAAAAAGTTTTGTAGTTTTCTTTTAAAAAAATTCATGAAAAAGGCCTTTTTTGCGCTACAAGTGGGGGTAACGCCTTAATGGAAAACAGGTCCATCAGCTTCAAACGTTATCTGACTCAATTTTGATGTTTTTTTTTTACTGATATGCTTATGAGTGTGCTTTAAATTGTATAGAAAACATTTCTTTTTGTACAGAGAAAACATGTTTTTCATAATAACGTCCGTTTATAATCTTTAAGGGGTAAGGCCACAGTAGAATTTTCAAAAAATCGATTTTTTTTTCTCGTTAAAACGGTGGTTTATCATCATAAGAATAAGTTACTATTCGATTTATAGCAAGAATTTTTTTTTTCACCGACTTTGAGCCTATAACGTAAGCCCACCTCTGGCACGGCCATAGAGTACCCAAAATGCGTTTTCTCGAAATAGCTTTTTCCAATTGGCGTGACAAATAACTTCAACAATTTTCACTCGATTTACTTCAAATTTAAAAGTTCCCGTGCGGAAAACTGATAGGGCATCCCTAATAAAAATAAGGGCCTTTCAGGGCTTTCCTAGTGCTTTCCCTAGTATGGATTTCCACAATGGGCCCAGACTTGGCCATTATCGGGATAAACTTGTAGGGATTTCCACAATAGGCCCCGACTTGGTCATTATGGGGATAAACCTGTAGGGATTTCCACAAAAGGACCCGACTTAACCATTATAGGGATAAACCTGTAGGGATTTCCACAATAGGCCCAGACTTGGCCAGTATCGGGATAAACAAGTAGGGATCTCCACAATAAGCCCAGATCTGACTATTATAGCGATAAACCAGTATAAATAGCTGAGGATACATGGTTGATGGTATTTCACTTATTCAAATCGATTATATACATCGATCGAATATTATTATCGAACGCAAATTGGGAAAAAGCGTAAGGGTATTAGCAAATAAAAAATCAACGATGAACACAAATATGCAGACAAACATCAGACTATTTATTTATCAAATTAAAGAAACTTTTTACATAGATACAAACAATTACTCATGGTTTCACTCATACATGTAGTAATGCTAGCGCATAAGTGTGAACAGTCCCAACCGGTTTTCTCGACATTTTTATAGCAACTAATTTCCGCTCGATACTCATCATAGGGAAAATTATTTCTTCTGAAGACTTCGCTGATACTTCCCATTCATAAACTTTATCTGACTGTGTAGGATGAGTAAATAAATTGGTCTTTGTTTTCCAAATCTTTCCCTCAATGGAAATAGATTCTAGTGATTCAGTAGACCCATATATTTTTTTATTTCTACTACACATCCATTCCTTAGAATGGATTATTTTTTGTATTAATTTTGTCATGGCAGTTTGTCATAAAGGCTCACATGCAAATACGCAATCACATTTCTACGCGCGCACACATACATACACATGTACATACGCCCACACCTATGCACATGAACAATTACATAAAAACAAATACAGATATACCCTGACGCATTTAACATACACGTATATCCACTGATACGGATATTTTATGGCGCTGAAATGGTTATGATGAGGCGCCGTTGAGGCATTTTCAGGGCGCTAAAATGGTTTTGATGAGGCGCCATTGAGGCAACTAATAAGGCCCCGGTCGTTGCGCCTTGAAGGGCCCTTGTTGACAAAGTGTGACCGGCCGCTAACGGCCCTCATGTGGCTTCCAGATTAGGGCCCGAATAAAGTTAGGGGAATATTATTGGGGCCCGATCACAGCCCCAACTCAATTTCCGCACGGGTTATGTTCCTAATTGTATTTAGCAGAGAAGTACGTACGGAATTTCTGATTGATCGAAAACTTTTCATTTAATGAGCAGTTTTATACGAAATTGTTCACTGAAAATCCATTCAAATTTTTGTTTTTTGTTATAGGTCAAAAATTGTGGATGCTAAATGGTACGCCGCGGAGCGCCTAAAAAAAAGATAACAAAAGAAAATATTAGTAGTCGGCCATTCTGTACATCGAAAAAAAAATTCTAACAGCTTGATATTCATACTAAATAGATGTGTAATTAGTTTTATGAGTGAATCACTTTTTCATACGAGAAAAATTGTTAAATTCGCACATGATTTTATACCCGTTACTGTGGCCCAACCCCTCAATGAAAATATGATCTCAAAATTTATTCCCAATCTACACGGGAGCAAAGCTGCGTAAAAAAGCCAGTTCGCTACAAATATGCTCAGTAGTTTCTATGAAATGATGTAACTGGCAAACGAATATCACGCCCCATTTATACATCAGCACGAGAGGATCCCCAGGGATGTTGAAAAGCAACAGCCCAAAAGACGGTCTCTATAATAACGCTCATCGACTTGTCTACATTCTCTAGGGGACAACTTGCAGGAGCGCAACACATTCTTCCCATCTTCCTACTTTCTGTACTTCACTGGCGATTCTTGTTGGATATTAATATGGCGTGATTGCTCGGATAATTAAGCGTGACACCCGTCAACAGCGTATGCAGAAAAGTCGAACGCCGCGATCATCCATATCCGATGTTACCTACATGCATGCACATACGTACACGCGTACCAATAATCTCCGATCGTGCATCACCGCCGTGATTTTCTTGCCCGCGGCGTATCCGGAGCATGCTGGTAGTCGCGGTTTACGGGCAAACCGTGAAAAAGTGTGTACTGCGAGCGCGGTCAGCGGACAAAAACAATAAAACGATTAACAAAAAAAGAGCGCTCCGAATGTAGTCGCTGGTGGTTATAACGACGACATCTCTATGCGTTGCAAGGAATACGTTGCGCGTATATGAGAGCACGAAGGAATCTTGTAGATGCTGAACGAGAGAGGCCTGTAAGAGCCCCCGATCAGCATCGGGACGATGTAGTATGCTATTACTGGACACACATATTTATACGTGAACACGTCTACGTAAATATATGTATGTATCTCGACCACTGAGCAACAAAAACAAGGACTCCACTGGCGTTACTCCACGCGTTAAGTCTCGTGGCTCATGCCCTTTTGTTCGCGAAAAGTATATCTCTCATGCCCATCAGGAAGGTTGGGTTTCTTTTTCAGTTGATGTTTAACTTGCCTGGCTCATTGCCGGGCGTTGTACCTCTTCAGGATCCAGAAGAAAAAGTCCAAACAGGGGTACAAAAAAGTAACGGCCGCGCTAAGTAAATCCCCAGCAATCTGCCGCAAGTTTGAGATGGGGAAAAACTGCTGCAGAAGCATTGCGAAACCATCGACCTCGCACCTTCTGCATTAACCGCAGCAACAAGCCTCCGTCTTTGAGCGCGATTTATGCATCTTCCAATGGACCATTAAGGTCGCGCGAGCATGCAGTCATTTATTGAGTCGCTGCTGAACTTTTTTGGTGTGCTACAGATGATGCGCACAGGTGGGTGGGCTTGAAACATCAGGCAAGGCTGCAGGCTATTCAGGTTTAACAATGAATCCAAAGACGGCAGTCTTGGCGTCATCGCTTGGGGGAGAAAAACGTCATCTGCGTTACTCCTGTTTGGTTTCGTTAGTATTGCACGATTGGACGAATATGCAGGAACAAAGAGCGTAACGTGGTCCGAGCATTGCGCGGAACAACTCATTTGCAAATTGATATCCGGTCGTGAGATGATAGCAACGAGTTTTCCATTCTTAAGGGGTAAGGCCACTGTAGAAATTTCAAAAAATCGATTTTTATTCTTTAAGGGGTTACCCCCACTTGCGATTTTGAAAAAAACGATTTTTTTTTATTGCATTTTTTTGAAGTGCAATTTGAAGTGCAGTTTTTTTTATGCCCGGAATAGATGACTCTATGTAAGTTTACAAAAAAAAATATTTTCTTCGTGTAAACTGAAATTGAAACTTTAAACGCGTTTTTCTCAAAATGGCATTTCTGAAGTCGGTGACCAAGATTACTCGAACACTAATGAACCGATCTTCTTGAAATTTTGCAGGCTTATTTAATACATAAAAATGTAGTTTTTAATCGTTCGATTTTTTTTTCGTTAAAATCGAACCATTAACTTTGACTGCCCGCCATTTTGTGAAAAATGAATATTTTTTAAAATCCTTCGATTAAAGACTAGTTTATACTTATATTTGACTAAATCCATCCGCATTTTTTTTTTCAGATGATCCACTTTGCCGCAATGTTGGTCACCGCAAACCGTGTATATAAAAACATTATTTCATTGACAGCCATTTGCCACTAAACAATGTAATATTTTTCAATAAAAAAATTACTGAAAGTTCTTCAAGATGTGTTCTTTAAGATGGTATATTGACCGATTAAAAAAGTTGTGTAGTTTTCTTTAAAAAAATTCATGAAAAAGGCTTTTTTTGCGCTACAAGGCGGGGTAACGCCTTAAAGATGCCTCAATATCTTAAAAATCACATACTCAAAGGATTAAGGTGGGAAAAATGTCTAAAAACTTCTATTTTGAATTTTGGCGCAGCCCCTCTCAGTCCGATGCAATCCGTACCGAAAACTTTAAACGCGTTTTTCTCGAAACTACATTTTTCAAGTCGGCCGGACTCATAACTCGAAATCTTGACCGATTGACTTGAAATTTTAACTGTATATTCACGATTACATTCTGCATAGAAGTACGTAGGATTTTGTCGATATATTACATAGTTTTTTTTATAAACAATTTTCGGATGATGTTTTTTTGAGAATTTTGAACTTTTATTTAAAAAACGCGCAGTTTTTGCAAAAATCGATCTATCAAAAAAATCCTACGTGCTTCTGTAGCTATTCACATGTACAATCGAAAAAAAATTTCATTCGCTGTAAATGGAAAATTGCAAGTGCCGTTGGGCCGGCCGCGCGCGTACGAAAAAAAAGGCTTCGTCGAAGGAAAGCTGTGCAGCCGCCATTTTCTTTTATATTAGTTTGAAAAAATACTTTATACAGCTTATGGTATGTACAATGAAGGACCTTTTTCAAAATTTTGAATTATTCCATTGTCTCGCTAAAAAAAATCCCAAAATATACTTTTTTTTCCCCACTACAGTGGCCTTACCCCTTAAGGTAGTTTTGTTACCTGAAGATTTGAGAAAAATCGTTTTTATTTTATTTTATTATTCTACAGACCTTTCTGAATACGTCTGTAAAAACCGTTCAATGATAGGTACTTATAAAATTAGCTGAGTTATAGAAATTGTAAGGGATCCGCTGCTTAAGGGGTTACCCCCACTTGCGATTTTGAAACAATCGATTTTTTTTATTTCATTTTTTTGAAGTATAAGTATCCGGGCCCATACACAGTATGGGCCCGGAATAGATAACTCTATGTAAGTTTACAAAAAAAATATTTTCTTCGTGTAAACTGAAATTGAAACTTTAAACGCGTTTTTCTCAAAATGGCATTTCTGAAGTCGGTGACCAAGATTACTCGAACACTAATGAACCGATCTTCTTGAAATTTTGCAGGCTTATTTAATACATAAAAATGTAGTCTTTAATCGTTCGATTTTTTTTTCGAAAAAAATGGCCGTTTTATAGCCAAAAAACGGCCGTTTTTTTTCGTTAAAATCGAACCATTAACTTTGACTGTCCGCCATTTTGTGAAAAATGAATATTTTTTAAAATCCTTCGATTAAAGACTAGTTTATACTTATATTTGACTAAATCCATCCGCATTGTTTTTTCAGATGATCCACTTCGCCGCAATGTTGGTCACCGCAAACCGTGTATATAAAAACATTATTTCATTGACGGCCATTTGCCACTAAACAATGTAATATTTTTCAATAAAATAATTACTGAAAGTTCTTCAAGATGTGTTCTTTAAGATGGTATATTGATCAATTAAAAAAGTTTTGTAGTTTTCTTTAAAAAAATTCATGAAAAAGGCCTTTTTTACGCTACAAATGGGAGTAACGCCTTAAATTCCAGCCAATTCCTAAGATTTGACGAAAACTACAGAACTACCTTAAACGCGTTTTCCTCGAAACTTTGCTTTTCAAAGCGGCAACCAGGATATCTGGATAACCAATTGGCTGATTGAGCTCAGATTTGGCATGAACCTTCGGTAAACTGTTTTTCAACGTTGGTAGCAGACCTGAGACGAAATAATTTTTTTAAACATAACTCGTAGAATATTCAGAAAAATAGGAAATATTGATGATCAAAGTTTAGCATGCGAGCATTTAGTAATTTTTAGTTTTTGCTGAATCTGGTACCAAACATCACAACACTCATACAGGTTGAGAATATGTTAGGTTTTTTTTAGATTCATACAAAAATACATGGTACATTTTTTTTAATTTGTACATATTCATAAAGATCAATTAACATGTGTAAGAAAATTTAGAGATAAAAGTCGAACAGTCCAAAAGTCTATTCCATCCTAAAAATCAGTTCCAAAACAGTGCTCTAGATAATGATACTGCTTCGAATTCCGCCACATTACGATTTTTCCTTCATTGTAGTATATTATAATATTTTCCTAGCGAAACAAGCCCGCCTTGAATCGTGATTATATTTTTCTTGGAAACAGCGAATAAGCAGGTAGTTCATGACCGTTGAAACAGAGTCTGGAAAGCCGGGCACCCTGTTTAGAAATAATCCGATGACCCAGTGAAAAACAAGTCGCGGTACATCTTATTATTAGCCTCATCTATTATTACGCTGATGCTGAGAATGTGTTATTACCCACGCGTTAACGATCTACACACACCCATCTTGCCACGTGTATGTGTGTCTATATTATTCACATGTCCATCCAGTTAAGACGCGCTCTTTCCCGTGAGTTCAGGGAATGTCAGTTCCTGGGGATCGAACACGCGAGCGGTGAAAAAAGACCGTGATAAAACATCCCCCCCCCCTCCTTTGGCATGCGGTAACCCCTCGACATATATATATATATAGGATATCTCAAAATGACCTGACATTTAAAATTGCGCGCCATTTTTTTGTGGCGAACATAGAGTACTAATCTTCGACAACTAGCATCAGGAAGTATTGAGGTTTAGTCGTGAAGAATTACACGATCGAGTAATGCATAGAAATTGTGAAAATTCACTACAAATGCAGGGCGAAACAATGCAGTTATTGTGGTCGTGTTATCTCACGCCCCGGCGGTGTGAATTGGCCACGAAGATCGTGCGATTTGACGCCATTGGACTTCTTTCTTTGGGGTTTTCTGAAAGAAAAAGTGTATGCCAATGATCCACAGACCATTCTGGAGCTCAAGGAAGCAATTGGACACACCATTAAGGCCGGAGTCTGAATTAGAAGATCCGAAAAATCGTTATTTTACAGCTTAAATCGACAGATAAACTATCAAAGAATATATTTACAAAGTTACAGAGGCCAATTGTAAATATTTTCGAAGATACAAGGCCAAAAGCGTTGCGGTTGATATTTGATATTGATATTTCCTCCTATTGAAAACTTTTCTTCCGTATGAAAATCTCTTTTAAGTGAATTTAAAAAGTCATGAAATAAAAAAGCGTTTTTTGGAAATTTTTTAAAAAAGGAAAAAAAGAAGTGACCCCAGTAAACATTTAGGTATCTTTTCATGTATTTTTGAAATGTATAAAAAAAAATGTTTTAATATGAATAAATAAATCACTGCATCTTTCCCGCCGATTGGGGACTGTAGTGGCAAGACGCACACGGAATAGGCTGATAAATCTGCAGTAATTTATTGTTTCATGTTGAAACGTTTTTTTAGACGTTTCAAATATACATGAAAAGGTACCTAAGTGTTAACTGGGCTCACTTGTTTTGTCCCTTCTAAAAAAATTCCAGAGAAAACGCTTTTTTGGACCTTCTAATTCAGGCTCCTGCCTCAATGAAATTAGTCCGCAATTATGCCAAAATTCTATTTCTAAATTTCGTCAAAAGAGTGAACATTTGCAAACAGGAACGACGCGGCCATTTATCGGATATTGTGTTTCACACATAACCTCCATGTTTGTACCTTATGTTAAGGCGTCTTCTCACTTTACAATTTTCAAAAAAGCGATCTTTTTAAATTACATTTATCGAAAGTATACATATCCAAAAGTATCAGACTAAAATTTTATGAAGATCGTAGGAGTCTAACTGTATTTTTGTGTCATCTTTACTTTACTACCTGAGCACGTTCATCTGCTCGTTAAAAAGTTTGAAATCTTCGAAAATACTGAAGCGATCCTTATGAAATTTTATCTAAATACATATTCTTTACAACAATAGCTATAGTGCATATCAAGGATTTTTTTTTAATTTTTGATATTGACTATTTTTTGCCAAAAACGGTAAAAAAAACACTTTTTTTTTGTTTCTTCGTAAAATGTGCGCCATTTTGTTATTTTTGCATATATGAAAAATCGTATGATATGCCCTATAGCCATTAACATACTGAATCTAAAACCCTTTTAATTTTTTTTCATTTCAGGCGATCCATCTCCGAGATTTTATCAATAGCGCAGACCTACGATTTTTTTAGGACATTTTTTCAACTACCATTTTCCTCTATAAATAGTGACTTCAATAAATACATTTTTTCAAATGTATTTCGAAAGTGTATTTAATAAGCGTAACAACTTTTATATCGATATCTATAATATAAACCTATAAAAAATATATATATTCGTACTTTTCAAATAAATAATACGTTTTGTTAATAAATTTAAATGTCAGGTCATTTTGAGATACCCTTTATGTATATTCGCGCGCAACATATGAAAGGAAGGACCGGGCGAGCGAATAAACGGCTCGAGGCTGATATGCCACGTGAACTCGTGGCGAACAAAAGTTTAACACACGTGAAATAATGCGCATACGGGGGAGATGACGACGATGTGTCCTATACGGTAATCGGTTATCTGATATATGCGCGAACATCTCGTGTATGCGCGTGTATGTAGACGAAGTCGTACGAGGCGCCGAGATTACGATGTAAAACCGCCAAAGGATCGCTCAATACGGGCCCGAACTATCATTACAATTTTGTTACGTCCATAGCGCGGCAGAGTTTCAATGCACTCTCCTTATACAGATGTTAGGGTAATTGCGGCCTGACGAGAACTTTCCCACGTATTTTATAGCCGTTTTATGTGGGGCAAGAGCGAGCGACGGACCGTCCGCGATCTACGGTGTTGATCAACGTTCGCCAGGGTCAATATTCGGATTGGTGACCGCTCAGCTGTGCTGGGGGGCTCGCGCACCGAGTGGCCGACAATGTTACGCTGGCACGTAACAATCACTTCGTTGAAATGACTCGCCACGAACTGACTCGGTAATGATGACACGCTAGCGTAATTCCGTAATAATGGATCACAGTGGTAAATAATAACGCATGCGAAAATAAGTTGGAAATTGAATAAAGATTAAATGCATTAATTTTTAATGACGTGAGTTGTATTCATGGGAGCAGTATGTGTCTAGGAATGTGAATAAATCGTATTGGGATTTTTTATTTTATTATTTTATACACCTTTTTGAATACGTCTGCGAAAACCGTTTAGAGGGTTCGGCTTGTGAAAGTGAAAACAATTGATAGTCGCTTGAGGCAACTCAAATTGAAGAGGAAGGTCCATCGTATGGTGCAGAAACCACAGAATGAAGGTAAATTTATTATTACAACGATACAACTGCTAGTAATTTATAGCAAGACATTTTTTTTCACCGACTTTGATTCCTACAACTACAACAACATTCAAATACCTACAACTTTTGAATAAAACAATATTTTTTAAATTCCGCACGTACTTCTCTAGGTATTCTAATGTATATTGACGAGAATTTTTGTTTTTTGTTCTAGGTAAAAAATTGTGGATGCTAAATGTCACGCCGCGGAGCGCCTAAAAAAAAGACAACAAAAGAAAATATTAGTAGCCGGCCATTTTGTACATTGAAAAAAAAAATTTCTAACAGCTTGATATTCATACTAAACAGATGTGTAATTAATTTTATGAGTGAATTACTTTTTCATACGAAAAAAAATTGTTAAATTCTCACATGATTTTATACCCGTTAGTGTGGTTTGACCCCTTAAATTGAATAGAATTTTCGTAGAGTCAATAACTTTTCTATTTGATTGAACTAATGGTCTGTCTTTAGTGCAACACACATATCAAAGGGGAGTAGGATAGAGAGGGTGGAGAGAGAGAGAGGGGGGGGAGGGAGGAATCATATATATATACACACATTAGGTTATATTTGAAAAATCATGTTATTCGATAAAACTCTCTAATTGTCACAATGATATTAACTAATTGATATAGTTTATGCGATACAGTAAGTAATTATAGGAATTCATTTGGTCAAGCACTCGGTTGCATAGGGACAGCGTGCGGAGCTATGAGTAGGTAGGTTCTAGTTCGATTCCATATGGGTGAAATATTTTCTTCAAAAAGCAATCATTTCAGAAGGCCAGGGAATGGCGAATACGATACAAAATCGTTGTGGTAAAACTCTCAATTAAGTGTTTCATTTCATTTTGGATTTATGAAATATTTTATGCATATACGAGGGTGGGGTGAAAAGTTTCCGGCCTGACCAAGAGATGGTGCCACTAGGTCTAGTTTTGGAGCGGCGTCCTACAGTACCATTCCTATCGAGCTTGTATGTACAGTTTCAGCCCAATCGCTACGTTAGTTTGCGTTTGAGAGCACATTGCGCGAGACGCTTCCGTTGTTTTCGTAAAAATGGAAAAATTGGAAAAACGTGCTGTCATCAAATACTTCCATTTGAAAGGTTTTACACCAAAACAAATAAAAGAAGAGATGGATTCAGCACTAGGAGACTCCTCCCCATCATATTCAACTATTAATGAGTGGGTTTCTGAATTTAAAATTGGTCGTGTGAGCACCTCTGACGAGCTTCGCTCAGGACGGCCCGTTGAAGTCACAACTTCAGTGATGATTGAAAAAATCCATAAAATAGTGTTGGAAGACCGCAGGTTGAAAGTGCATGAGATAGCTGAGACCTGTAGGATGTCAGCTGAACGTGTGCGAAATATTTTGCACAACCATTTGAACATGGAAAAGCTGTGTGCAAGGTGGGTGCCGCGTTTGCTAACGCTCGACCAATCGAGCGTTTGCTAACGCTCGACGCTACCGACAATTTGGCGCTGTATAGACGTAATCCAAACGAATTTTTGCGCCAATTCATAACTGTTGATGAGACATGAGTCCACCACTACACTCCTGAAAGTAAAGAACAGTCAAAACAGTGGGTTGGAAAAGGGGAACCAACCCCAAAGAAGGCAAAAACAATTTTATCGGCAAACAAGGTTATGGCTACTGTTTTTTGGGATGCGAGAGTTATGAGAAATGTATCAGTGTTGATGGAGATTATGTTGAAAAATAAAGCAAAAAAAAATTTTTAAATATCGTTTTTCTTGGTCAGGCCGGAAACTTTTCACCCCACCCTCGTAGTAGACTTAGATTTACAGTGCACATTGTAAGCAAATGAACATTTATTTGAATCGAATCTTTATTTATCCAATTTGAATATATTTAATATTTGAAAGAAGAGCTAAACCAAATTTTTTTAAATATCGTCGAAACAAATAAGATCGTAGTAGACCGTGAGACAAGGAAGAAGCCTATTTGATTTAAATAGATCCTATTTAAGGGGAGAGTAGGGGTTTGCATTTCTGAAAGATCGATTTTTTTGTCTTTTCTTATAGTTAAACATTTCAAGAATATAATCCCAAAATTTCAACTCAATCAGAGCAAAACTCTCGAAGTTATTGACTATTTAGTCCCGCTCCTATAACACTGTAGCTCCGACTTCTCTAAACTTCAAACGCGTTTTTCTGGAAACCACTTTTTCAAAGTCCGTATTCACTGCCATCTGACAACTACATGACCGATTTATTTCTAACTTGGTACACACTTTCTACATATAAAATAACTACCCCCAACGGTTAGTTTGAGATTTTTTTTACATTGAGGGGGTTTTCCACCCCCAAAATGGCGGAATATTTCGTGAAAAATAGCACGTTTCACTTTACATGACCACCAAAAATTTAGAAAAGAAAAAAATTATCAAAGACCGTTGGGGGAGGATTTGATGATACTTTGACTAAATTTTAATGGTGCTTGATTTCAGATAATTTCTAGCTGAGATACAGTGAACACCGCAAATCGTGTTTTTCCAAAGGCGTTCTTGGAAAAGCTTTGTCACCGGCTTGTGTGTGGATATTTTCGCGTACAAATTTCACGGAATGTTCTTGAAATGACACTAAACAATGTACAAAAGATTTCAATAAATTCACTCTATCCAGTGAATTTACCCTCCTGTTAAATTAATTTTTTTTGCCATGTACGTCCGAATTTATCCAGACCGGAAGTGACAATCCAAAAGTGCGTATCCCGCGCATATGGCTGCAACGAGCGGGATACTCTTGGCAACTTCGACGATGCACTTGCCGATGCAGAAAGAGGTATAAAAAAAAAGGAGAAGTGAGACGAGATGAGCCGCGCGGAGGTGAAGCGGTTGTGCAGGAGCATTGTATTATCAACCAGCAGAGATCATTGCAGTTATTACGCTCGGGCCCTGTGTCGTGTACGCCGCGCGCATATGCGGAGATTACTGATGGTTAACGACCCACTGGAAGCCAAGGTAGACCTGGCCGCTCACGTGCATACGTGCATACATCTCCGCAAAAAAAAAAAATAAAAAAAGAACGACACGTATCCGCAGACAAGCAAGATCTAAGGTCTGAGTGTGTCGGTAGTTATGCAAGTACAAGCAACCCGACTAACTCGTGTGATCGATGTGTTCTCGTGCCTCCCGTGGCTCCGACGGAATGTCCGACACCCGAGATCAACGAAAGTCACGCAAATGCACAAACGACCATTTATCTCGTGTCGGGTAAGCGAATTTGTGTGTACGTGCTTTGCCACCCCTCCATGACCGCCGTCATCCAACGCGTCACAGTCCGCAGGACTCAAGTTTTCAGCAGTGTTGCTGTCATAATGTGCATATCGAGGTGGGCGTTCTGGTACTTTGCCGAGAGGCTTGAGAACAATGAAGAATGGAGGGAGCCCCCCGAGGAGGAATGGAATTTTCGAATATCAGATATCGAACTAACACCAATGCATCGCGATTCATTCGTCGTTCAATTATCGATCGTTATTGTGGTGTTGCAGCGTCGTTGGGCAGGCTGGAAAAATATGAAGTTTGCATCGTTGGAACGAAACGAAAGTCAATTTTTCTTCTATAGCTCACGGTTTTTTTTGGCCGATTTAGGAAACGAAAATAACTCGAACGGTTTGTTTATTGTCTTGAGACATCCACGATATTGATCTATAAAAAATTAACGATTGCAATGAAAGTGCACTGAGAGAAATGTATGGTGTTCGCAACCATACTTTAACTAGATTTTATATTACCTCGAGGGGACAATAATATTTTATAGCCATAGTTACTGCCGAAAGTATAGTACTGCTCATTGGTGCTTTAGCAGTTGCATGAAGTATGCACATGTGTTACCCCCAACCACCAATCTTAGAGGTCGTCCATTAATCACGTGAGATTTTTAGGCCACTTTTTTACCCCCCCCCCCCCCCCTCATAGAGATATGTGGTGAGGTTTCTAGCCCCCCCCCTGCATAAAAAAATACACGTGATAAGTCACAACACCCCCCCCCCCCCCAGCATGATCAATCGTCATGGTATCCACATCCGCCCCCCCCTATTTGAGCCTCACGTGATTAATGGACGGCCCCTTACGAACATACGTTTATTCGGCAATGCTGTATAGTATAGTAAGTTTTCATAAAATGGGTATTTCCTGATATTATCAAAAATTTATTTCCCCAAGATGCTAATAGTGAACTAAAATATATATACAGGTCGTCCCTCTTATTTCTGCCAGCCGAAATAACTCGGTAATTATCGACGTCACAAAAAAATGTTCCAGACAAAAGTTGTACGGTGTGAAGGGGGCCATCAAAAGCGACAAATTTTTTTTATGTCGATGAAGGTGCTGACGCATAGTGAAGGTCACCTCCGCTTTTTTTAAATACATTTTAAAGTACATTTTTTAAAGTACATTTTTTTTCAACCATCTTTTGGAGCGACTCAAGCCGCATAAAAAACATTGGGGGTCAAAGTCGTTCAAGGCCATTCGAGGTCAGTATCGATGATACAAATCTAAATATTTAGATTTGTATTTTATTTTAATAGGTGACCTTGAATGACCTTGAACAACTTTGACCCTCTGACGTTTTTATGCGGATTGAGGTGCTCCACAAGATGGATGAAAAAAAAAACTTTTGTTCGGAACATTTTTTTGCGACGTCGATAATTACCGAGTTATTTCGGGTGGCAGAAATGAGAGAGAGAGACCCTGTATATTGATTAAAAATGTTGCCTGTGATTTTCGACGATGTTTATGGTGATTTGTACCATATTATGAGATACGACCTGCTGTTTGCGTATTTGGTGGGTTTTTCAAGTGTTGGTAGAAGGCATTGATGCCGGTCTACTGAATGCGCAGAATATTTCATAAATCCAAAATAAAATAAAATACGCAGCTGAGGGTTTTATCTCGATGATTTTTTTTTATAATTTGCCATTGCCTGACCTCCTGTAATGATTCATTTCGACGAAAATATTTCGCCTAATCGGAATCGAACCTAGAACCCAACTGCCTACCTTCTGCCTATCCTACGCACGTTGCCACTCCGTTACCGAGAACTTTTGGCATCTTTAGCACAGATACGGCATAAGAGACAAAAGTAATTCCGGCTGGACCGAATAGTCGTTACCTGCGATTTAGGTGACATTTTGCACAGATATTTCTTTTTATGTAAGTCGCTGTTTAAATGGATTGTTGGCGTTTCGCAATAGATTTGTACCGTATAATAGTTATTTATACCATATTATATGATATGACCTGCTAAATGCATAGTAGTGTGCGTCCTACAAGAACGGAAGGTGAACTATAAGAAGAAGTGTTGAACTGATATCCTACCCGAGTGGAAACCGTAACTCATCACCAATAGCCACAAGCTAGTAAAGTTATGTTCTGAGTCGCCATTAGCTAGCCGTCTTAGATATCATCTAATAAGATGGTGACTAGATAGGAAGAAATATCTCACGGCTGTGTAATATTTCTGACCTAGCCATGACCTAGTTTTTCCAGCTAGTGACTGGGAACAAAAAATTAGGTGGCGATTAGATACAAATAATTTGCAGCTATATATATTTTTTTCGTGATTTTTTGCTCATTATTTACATCATTGGACACTTTTACGATATTCTTCGTTTTTCATTAATTGAGGTTATGATATTTGCACTGTAAATATATTAATGGTTCAATTTTAAATTATCTCAAACGCTTACGCTTGAACGTGGTTTCGATTCTGGAACCTCTGAGTGATGAGTTGTGATGTCCACTGAGCCAGTTCTACTTGTTTAATTTCTGAATGTTTGTATTGTTATTCCGGTTAGTGCGGGAATAAATGTGTAACTCAAGTTGCTTAGCCAACCATGAGCCAATAGCTCGATGGAACTACACGTAGACACATAACCTCACTTGGTCATTTGTGACCAAGATCAGCTGGGCAGTGAATAGCCAAGGGGTGCACAGCCGCAGTTAGCTAGCTAAGTCATGGCGAGATACCTACTTGAGAATTTTTGCATTCCCAACGCCATCTGTAACTCAAGTTGCTTAGCCCGCCATGAGCCAATCGCTCGATGGAACTACACGTAGTAACATAACCTTACTTAGTCATTTGTGACTAAGATGAGCTGGGCAGTGACTAGGCAAGAACTGGATAACAAAACTTTCACAATATTACTAACCCATAGCGAGCCAACCAATGGTCAGTTCGTATGAGCTCAATTGGGCGAGCCAGTTACTAGGTTGTAACTCAGACAGGCTAGCACAATGTCTATTCGGGTATTTGTGCAATGCAATAAACATACTCTGTAACAGTTTGTGAGATACGCGTAGTTCTTAAAACTATCAAGCTGCGGTTGCTCGAACTGCAAATGATTTACGTCTTCGCTATGAGTAAATTTTACTATATTTTTTTCGAATAGTCACTTTTCATAAGGTCTTCTAATAAATTATACTCGAAAAACGGTAATGTTAACCATATGAATTGTACACACTTGAAAAGAATAGTAGAAGTTTTACTAGACAAAACTTGACGTATGGTGTGCAACATTATTATTCGTATGCCGATTTTGTTGTGGCACTGAATCAACTATATCTATATTGTCAAGCCTTTTACAATAGTGAATAATCATTTCAGGGATTATGGATAGTCAAACACGCCTCCCAAATCGCATGTTTAGGTATACTTTTCGCTTATACTATAACTATAACGAGTTTTACTATCCTCTTTTTTACCATGGGCGTTTGTTGTAAGTAGCATAGACTCTTCTCTCAGGGTGAAGACATGAAAAGAATTAAGGGGTTACCCCCACTTGCGATTTTGAAAAAATCGATTTTTTTTATTGCATTTTTTTGAAGTATAAGTATCCGGGCCCATACTTCTGTATGGGCCCGGAATAGATGACTCTATGTAAGTTTACAAAAAAAAAAATATTTTCTTCGTGTAAACTGAAATTGAAACTTTAAACGCGTTTTTCTCAAAATGGCATTTCTGAAGTCGGTGACCATGATTACTCGAACACTAATGAACCGATCTTCTTGAAATTTTGCAGGCTTATTTAATACATAAAAATGTAGTCTTTAATCGTTCGATTTTTTTTTCGAAAAAAATGGCCGTTTTATAACCAAAAAACGGCCGTTTTTTTTCGTTAAAATCGAACCATTAATTTTGACTGTCCGCCATTTTGTGAAAAATGAATATTTTTTAAAATCCTTCGATTGAAGACGATTTAGTCAAATATAAGTTTAGTCAACTTATATTTGACTAAATCCATCTACATTTTTTTTTCAGATGATCCACTTCGCCGCAATGTTGGTCACCGCAAACCGTGTATATAAAAACATTATTTCATTGACGGCCATTTGCCACTAAACAATGTAATATTTTTCAATAAAAAAATTACTGAAAGTTCTTCAAGATGTGTTCTTTAAGATGGTATATTGATCGTTTAAAAAAGTTTTGTAGTTTTCTTTAAAAAAATTCATGAAGAAGGCCTTTTTTGCGCTACAAGTGGGGGTAACGCCTTAAAGAGAACTTTCGTTGCATTCCATTCCAACGATACGAACTTCAATGCCATGAAAAAATATGACGCTGCGGGTAGTACAATTTCATAATGTTGGTGAGATTAATAATGCTTTTGTAAATTCAGGCGCTAGGGCTGTAATGAGGATCCTCAAATTGTGATTAAGGGGTCTGCATGAGATTCAAATTGGAAGATACGATTTTTTAATCGGATAGTTTTATAGCTTAGGATCTTGACTTTAATTTGCAATGGAGATTTTGAAAAACGTCGAAAAATCAAAAAACGACCAAAAACCGCCCCACTGTGATTTAACTTTCATTTCCGTTATTCTCGAAACGATTTCTCGTCCGATTTACTTTAAATTTAAACAGACCATGGCTCACAACACTTTCCTTCATATGACTTGACGATTTATTGATATGTTTATCCATTTGTTGATAACAAATTATTGAAGTTGTTTTTTTGCTCGGACATCGAACTTCGTTTTCAACAGCTTGCCAATTTCGTAATTTCCAAAATTTCAAAAAAGTTTACAGCCGTACGAAAGTTTTATTATTATACTAAAAGCGATTTTTTTATTATCCATTTCAGGTCATCCTAGTTGCCAGAAGCACCTACACCGATTGGCCATGGATTAAGGGCAGCACTTTGTTTCAATAATATCTCCATTGTTCATTAACATTTTTCAATTTAAAAAAATCTCATACTTGGCAAGACCACGTATCAATTGTGTGTAAAATCACAACCTCGTCATTCCGATACATCCATCAGAAATAAATATTGAAAATCGACCTACGTTCCGGAGCCCAAACTTATGCAGCCTCGGGATTTATAATGATTGAATCGTATATTTTCTTTCCGCGAATATTCCTCGTCATTTTCTCGTTACATAAGAAACATGGGGTAATTTATACCCGTGAGGGGGGAATTGCATCTCGGGTTATCGGACCGTATGCGATTTT
>OX101790.1:18969230-18974230 GCA_944452715.1 Ophion slaviceki
TCTTTTGGGAAAAAAGTTGGTGATAAAGAAACGCATTTTTTTAACACAAAGGTACATATATTAAGAGGATTTAAAAAATGACCAAAAAATACAGAAAAACACCAAGAACATGGCCGTCGGTAGATGAGATTTTTTGCGCCTTTTGGCGGTGGACGCTCTCCGGCTTAAACGGTCCAGCCGAAATATGAAAACCAAACGGGTTATTCAAGTTAACAATAAATACGAGTCGTTGACGATCGTCGATTTTCAAAATCATTTTTTTAAACAACGTGGCGATGACTTGAACCTCGACCATACAAAATCTATGAAAAAAGCCGTCACTTTGACGTAACTATTAAAAAATGAAGATCGATTCTAAAAAAGTGAGATCGTCAAGGACCTTTAAATATTTCTCATCGTCTCTCCTGTAAATTTGGAAACAATCCATCAAGTGGATCTCGAGATATCATGTCCACCGACTTTGACAACAGTGTATCGAGAAAAACGCGTTTAAATTTTGAAGTATGCTGCGACCGCTCGCCCGTCCCACTGCTAGAAGCTGTATCTCGATCAATTTTAAGAATATTTCAACGAAATTTTCAGGGAATATAGCTAAAAGTTGATACTATCGAATAAAAATATTTTTGAAAAATGCATTTTTTTACCCTCCTAGTGTGGCCGTTAAAAACCGCGACGTACCATTTTTGCTCAATATCTTTCACCCTTCTTCTCATTTCTCCACAATTAAATAACCTCCGTAAAACTTGCTCGGAAACTCATAATTTTTATTCAGCCGCTAGATGGCGCGAGAGAGAGAATTAATGTGCGGAAAAGGTGGCAAGGGAGCGGCTCCAAGGGCTATAATATTACGGAAAAAACCATTGAAAAATAAACAGCCTCCCCCTCTCGTCGAGGGAACAAGTTGTGCACGGCAAAATTCTTTGCTTTCTATGGGGGGCTGCGAGGGTATTTATATTTCACGTTATTGCCATCTACGGGGGGGCTGCGCGGCTTCATTAAATCTAACAATCGTAAAGGGAGTATATATAAGTACGGGCGCGCGTTTATGTGCGTATGGTTCGAAAGGAGGCTGCATCGAGCCAAGGGGAATAACAATAATAATAATAATAATAATAATCGTCTTCATAATAATAACGAGCGAGACTCTTCGGCGTATGTAAAGGGCGTCGAAGCCAACGAGCATACGATGGCATAAAACCATCGGAACGACTCTCCAACGCACGTAGTTCACGGCAGCCTTAAAGCTGAATATGCTCGTACGACTAGGAGAATGAACGAATGAAAGAGCGAGACGGAGAGAAAAGCCCATAGGGCGTGCACACACGTTACTCGGAAACGTCATAATCTCGGCCCACGCACTTGGTGGTCATATGCGTGTGTACACGCGTGTAGTTATTAATGCGTACGCGTTGATTCGAACGCGGGATCGAAAACCCTGCACAGAACTACACCCATGTGTGTGTCACGTGGATGGTTATATACCATGCCTGTGTATGTACTCATAACAGTGTAGGCATATATACACACACACGCGCGCGCGCACACATATATATATATATATATATATTTAAACATATATGTACACACAGGGTGATGCATGAATGGATAATCCTGCAACTGTCGATAGGTCAGATCATGGCCTACTATATGCTGGAATTTCCGTTTAGTAAAAGTCCCACGGTTTTCGAGATAAAAATCATCTGCTTTTGGTTTTTCGCATGCCATTTCTACAAATGATAACTGTTTTTTACCCGCTTTGTAAAAAATACTCTTGGTTATTTGTTTTATCTAGAAAAGTCTTCTTTTCAACCTTAAATGTTAAGGCCTTAGGCCACAGAACGGATATAAAATCATGTGCGAATTTAACAATTTTTTTTCGTATGAAAAAGTGATTCCCTCATAAAATTCATTACACATCTATTTAGTATTAATATCAAGCTGTTAGAAAAATTTTTTTTTTCGATGTACAAAATGGCCGACTACTAATATTTTATTTTGTTATGTTTTTTAGGCGCTCCGCGGCGTGACATTTAGCATCCACAATTTTTGACCTAGAACAAAAAACAAAAATTCTCGTCAATCTACTTTAGAATACCTAAAAAAGTACGTACGGAATTTAAAAAATATTGTTTTATTCAAAAGTTGTAGGTATGTGAACTTAAGAAATGAATTTTCAGTGAAAAGTTTCGTTATAACTACTCATAAACTGCTCATAAAATGAAAAGTTTTCGATTAATCAGAAATTCCGTACGTACTTCTCTGCGAAATGCAATTAGGAGCATAACTTTGAAATTTGAAGTAAATCGAGTGAAAATTGATGAAGTTATTTGTCACGCCAATTGGAAAAAAGCTGTTTCGAGAAGTTTCGAATAGTCGGCCATTTTGTACATCGAAAAAAAAAAATATATATTCTAACAGCTTGATATTCATACTAAATAGACGTGTAATTAATTTTATGAGTGAATCACTTTTTCGTACAAAAAAAAATTGTTAAATTCGCACATGATTTTATACCCGTTACTGTGGCCTAAGGCCTTAAGGAAACTTTATGAAAAAAGATCTTATGCAGAATTTTCATACAAACCAATTCGAACATCTGACTTTGATAGGCTGCGGTGTAAAAAAATGTACTACGCATATCATGCCAATTACTTAAAAAAGTTGCTTAGTTATTGTCGATTCATATCATTTGTAGAAATGGCATGCGAAAAATCAAAAGCAGATGATTTTAAAAAAATAACATAAAGCCCAAAATCTCGGAAACCGTGGGACTTTTACGATACTGAAATTTCAGAATATAGTAGGACATGATCTGCTCTATCGACAGTTGCAAGAATATCCATTCATAACAGGACACCTTGTATATATATTGGAGAAGTAGACTCCGAACCGGTTGTGTAAATTTAATGTTTGCTATCAGCACAATGGGGTTGAAGTTTGCATTGTTCGAATACAACGAAAATTCTTTTCAATTTCTTATTTCTATTATTATAACAAATCAGACTGAAAATTTGTTGTAGATCGCGAAACAAAATTTCTAAAAAACGTTTGCGTGATTTTCGTAACTCAAATCTGCCGAAGAAAATTTGGGACATTCAAAAAAAAATTCGTTGTATTCCAACGATGCAAACTTCAACATCATATTACGTCTGACCATTTTCAAACGTTTCATGAACCGCACGGTTTTCAAATTTTTTAAGAACCACCCGTTGATTTTGAGTTCAGGATAGGTCCTGATAGAGCTTCATATCAATATGACGAGGTTGTATTTAGTTGTAAAAGTCGAAAAATCACTTTTTTCAAAACCGATATATTTTGAAAGTATATTTTCTTTAAAATGCTCTGTGAAAATTTCAAGGTGATCGGATCAAAATTGACACATTTATAGGCTGTTATGTTGACGCCTTTTTTTTCTCGAAAGTACGTTTGTATAACGTACTACATGTAAAAATATGATATTTGATGGAACGATTTTTTTTGGCGTTTACACTTTCGCTTTGATGAATGCATATTTTTCGCAAACATTGAGACTTACTTCGAACACGTGCCATTTTTTGTTTAGATTTGATGTTTCGGAAATTGCATCGATTAATCATAGGATAAACTAATAAACTAACGATACTTCTATGGGAAAGGTCGTCGAGGGTATCTAAAAAATTATATTTCCCTATAAGTGCATGCGTATATAACTAATTGTCCGGGTACTGGATTAAAAAATAGCATCACAACTAATTTCAGACTTGACAAAATTTTCAAAAACGCACCATTGATTTTGGGGACAGGATAAGTTCGAAAATGGGCTCTATATCAATATTCTTCAATTTTTCGATACATGATTTTAAAGCCACTGGGCTTTACGTAATAATGAACACTGGGGCATTGGGCTACGCGAGGAAGGTCCTCGAAGTTGAATGTCTGCTAAATCACATTTCTCTATAAGTGTGTGCGTATATAAATGATAATTGTCAGGAGGCTAGTTTGAAAAATAGCATCAGAACTGGATTCGGACACTGGAATAGTGGTTCAACGCTCAAGGCTCTCCCAGCCGGGATGATTAATGGCTACTATGAGATACGATAATAAAGTTCAGGACACTATACATATACAGGGCGGCTTTTTATCATTAGCAATGTTAACGATAAAGCTTCTCGCTGCCAGCTCCTACTGGCATGTATAACGCTGATTAAAGTTAACACATCGTTATCGCTCAATTTGAACAGTATTTTCAATCGAAGCTGACACAATTTATGAACGGTATAACTTTTAGATTTCATATCTCATATTCGAGGATAAGCATTTTTTAAATACGTGATACAAGTATTTAATTCTTGAAATAATACATGAAATTAATATTATAAGGTGCATATTATATGGTGCATTTTTTAAATAATATTTTTTTGTATGATAATGATCCCTCAATTTTTATATTTTATTTCGTGATATTGTCATTCAGTATTACGTTATTGTTGCCTCTCAGGTCGAAGGGTATTCTCAATCGGAGTCGACAAAATGTTAAAATGATCATGGGATGTTTAATACAACAAGAATAATATTTAATATCATTTAATGTAAAAATATGCGTTTTACAATAATATTTTTCAGAATTAATAAAATTCGAACATATAAGTAACATCTTTTTCAGATCTTATTGCATTATATTTTTATTAGCTATAAGATTATTGTTATCTTCTAATTTCATTAATAATCCTAATCAGATTTTCTTTCAAATCCAACAATAATATTTCTAAACATCAACGATAATATTCAATCTAAATGACGTTAAAGTTCGCATCGTCGTAATGCAACCAATTTTTTTTTACTTCTGAATTTCCCAAAATGTGTTCGGCCCATTCAAGCTATGCAGATCACACGAACGTAAAATACGGAATTGAAAAGAATTACTGTTGCATACCAACGATGTAAACTTTAACCCCATCAATCTAATCTAATCGTATTTTAATATTGAATATAGTTTTAAGCCTGTTGGACTGATTTTTTCG
>OX101790.1:18979230-19104230 GCA_944452715.1 Ophion slaviceki
TCACGACAAGCGTGAACCCGATTATCTTTCAAACTCACCGCAGTGCCATACTGTGGTTATTCGTACCCCTGAAAAAGCATTGGATTTGTGAAGAGCGAAGTTTAATTCAACATTATCCGCGCACGGGAAGCGAAAACATGATAAGAAAGTAATTGAAACGAGACCGAAAAAGATACTCGCGGATGATTAGATGCAGCGAGAAACATGATGATATTCCCGTTAACATCAAATGTTAGCACATTGCCCGTGCAGAAACGATCGTAGGGATTTAATTGGATTCGCATACTTCTCCCCGCTTTCCAGTAGGGATCCAGCGGATCATTGCATTAGATCCATATAGGTACTAAAAGGTCGTGCTCGTACATTGGATTCTAATCGGGATTCCCCATTGGAATCCAATGTACTAATCCGATTTGAATCCTTAAGGATACCCACATTATCGAACGGAATCCGACACGATTCTTGATGGATCTCATCGCATACCGTACGTTTAATTTTCCAAACAAAATATTTAGATATTCAAAGTGAATGGGTCCTAAAAATTGATTTGAATCACATCACTGAAAATCCACTTTAATTATTCTTTCTCATTTATTCGACTGCACGTCGATCTGCACAATGAACGATTTCCCTAGAATATCAATTTTTCATGGATCGAATGACGCGTAATTTTTCGTGAATGTGGATTTTTCACGGATTCTTTATTTTTATTCATGCGTTGTGGATAAGTCATGCATCGGCATCCAAAGAGTGAGCAGAAAAGTCACCGTGGGAAAAGAAGGCAAAAAATTAAGAATCGGATTGTCCCGCTAGAATTCGAGTGCGTTAACACTGAAAAAACATTGCGTGGGCGTAAATAATGGAGATCCCGTGAGGAGAGCGCGAATAATTTCCTGGCGCGCGCCTATAAGGTGATCCATGATAGAAAGGCATAAATAATGCTGGAGAGCAGACGGAGGAGAGCGAGGAAGCGAGAGCGATATGATAATCCTGCATCGCGAACGACACGAAGACCTGATATATATTTTCCTTCATCCGCAATTCCTAGTTCACTGCTCGCAATGCGAGCGTAGCTAAGCAGCAACGACAGCGACTCTCGCGACGACGGTATATAACTATCAGGATTTGTAATTAGCGATTATTTATCGTATGTACCGAGTAGTCCGTTTTAGCCGACATGAGAGACAGGGCAACGCGTGGCTGTCGTTTATTTTATCCGCGGCCAGTCGCGCGTTCGTCTATACGACCGCAGCTTTTCTGACAAGACTCCGAGGAGCGAAGCTTGAATGGCTTTGCCACAGACGCGACCCAACGATTCAAGATTAATCAGATCTAATTCGAGACAGGACCACACCGCGTACGTGACACGTGACACAACAAACGTGTGTCACTTGTATGGGCACGCAGCCTTTGGGAGTTCATTGCGACTCGTGTAGGGCTTGCCAGAAGAGTAGAGTTGCCTAAATCTCACCCGCGAAGAACTTTTGTTATTAAAGGGTTAGGTCACTCTAGAGGCCGAAAAATCAGGCTTTTTGGCGATTTTTTTCCAGAAAAACTACAAATAAAATCGAGATTACAAAAAAGGGTGTTTATCGTACATATCAGTGACTGTATACAATAATTTTTTTGAAGCGATTAATTTCAAAATGGCGGCTGTGCAGCGTTTACCTCAAAACTGCATTTTTTAAGTTGCCCGGAAACATAACTCGGACAATTTTCAACCGGTTCACTTGAAATGTTCAATATATCTTGAAATATACATTGTCTATGGAAGTACGTAGGATTTTTGTTTATTTTGCATAATTCATTTCTTATTAACAATTATCTGACGATTTTTTAGGCAAATTTTTCACTTTCCAACAATTTGCCTAAAAAGTCGTCTACAATGTAAGTGCACTTAGATAAAATTGGGTCTACCTAAAATAACCGTAGAATTTTTCTTCAATCATACCCGTACAATTAGGGATAATCCTACTGGTAGGAATTACGCGCGACATGCGAACACGAAGAGTATTTTCTAAGTTCCAACGTACCCTTGCGGGTTTTCACATATTAAGGCCATCATCCAGCAAAGCGGAGATAAGGGAAGCTAGGGAAAAACAATCATGAAAATCGCCCCGCTCAGCTTCGATGGACATGAATTCAGCGGTTGATTGGATGCTTTTTCCCAGCTCCGCTTATCTCAACTTTGGTGGATGTTCCCAATTGAACCCTTTCCTATCACTCCCTACCCGCACTTTGCTAGTCTAATTTAACTTCCGTTGGCGTCTTATATAACAGCCGTCTTATCCTACACCATACCGCATGTGCCGAGGGTAGTTGACCTTCCGCAGACTGGTTGATGCGCCAGCCGGTCCACGACTAAGCGGGCACCGCTCTGAGTATCGGCAACACACAACGCTGCTTAACGGGCTATATCTACTAGGTGGTTAAAAAATCACATTTTCCAACAAAAATTTATTCGATATTATCATCTTTTACCTATATTCCCAGAAAATTTAATTGCATTATTCCTCATATTTTATCAGCAGCGGTAGCAGCACCATACTTCAAACTTTAAACGCGTTTTTCTCGAAACACTGTTTTCAAAGTCGGTGGACATGATATCTCGAGGACCACTTGATGGATTATTTCCAAATTTACAGGAGGAACGAAGAGAAGCATTTAAGGGGCGTTAACGTGCTCACTCTTCTAAAATCGATCTTCATTTTTCAATAGTTATGTAAAAATGCCTTCTTTCATACATCTTGTACGCTCGAGTTTCACTTCGTCACCACATCGTTAAAAAAATGATTAAAAAAATTAATTCGAATCAACTCGAATAACCCGTTTAGGTTTTTAGATTTTAGATGGACCGTTTAAGCTGAAGAGTGTCCACCGCCAAACATCGCGAAAAAAATGTCATAATCTGCAGGCGGTTATGTTTTTGTTGTTTTTCTGTATTTTTGGTGATTTTTTTAAACTATATGTACCTTTTTTTAAATAGGTTTCTTTTTCACCAACCGTTTCCTAGAAAAAAAAATCCGAAATTGGACCATTCTTCGGGCCTGTAGGTCCTCTTAACCCTTACTTGCTACTGTGGGGTTCGAAACCACCGCAACACTTGTTTTTATTATACGGAAATGTATTGATGATGAGCATTCAACAGAAGTGTGGCAAGTAAGAGTTACCTTGAGGTCCCATCAGAGTTGAACCCCGACCGCTTACCCATCAGTGTAAGTGATGACTTACAAGTGATTACTTACAAGAAACACATTTTCTTTTGGTGTCGTAATACTTGGTGTTCGTATGCGAACACTAATACTTAGTGTATGCAAACACTAATACTTAGTGTTTGCATCCGAACACTAAGCATTAGTGTTTGCACCCGAACACTAAGTATTAGTGTTTGCATCCGAACACTAAGCATTAGTGTTTGCATCCGAACACTAAGCATTAGTGTTTGCATCCGAACACTAAGCATTAGCGTTTGCATCCGAACACTAAGCATTAGTGTTTGCACCCGAACACTAAGTATTAGTGTTTGCATCCGAACACTAAGCATTAGTGTTTGCATCCGAACACTAAGCATTAGTGTTTGCATCCGAACACTAAGCATTAGTGTTTGCATCCGAACACTAAGCATTAGTGTTTGCATCCGAACACTAAGTATTAGTGTTTGCATCCCAACACTAAGCATTAGTGTTTGCATCCGAACACTAAGCATTAGTGTTTGCATCCGAACACTAAGCATTAGTGTTTGCATCCGAACACTTAGTATTACGACACCATAAAAAAATGTGGTTCTACAAGAACAAGAAGCACATTTTCTTTTGGTGTCGTAATACTTAGTATTCGGGCAAACACTAATACTTAGTCTTCGGATGTAAACACTAACCATTACGACACCAAAAGAAAATGTGCTTATTGTCGTTATCAAAATTGATGAGATCCTTCAAAAGGAAGAACTACCTGTCAGTTTGTCCCACTCAAGAATGCAATTGTGTAGCGGAGCCTCACTGATGTGGCCGAAATATTAGTAAAAAGAATGATAAAACATTTCATTTTTGAATGTTCTACAAAGCAGCGACCGCAAATTTGTCTTTTTCGTCTACCAATAGGGTTGACTACTAGTTTCATATACATTCAACAGATTCTGCGTGCCGTACACACACTTGCTGGTACTGTGTGCCGTGCCGATTTCGGCAAGTCTGCCCTACATTGGAGCATACAAACATAGTGCGAAAGACGCTCAGGAAGCCCAGCTGTGAAAACTCATTTTCGTTGATCCAGCCACGAATAATGGCTAATCAGTACTGAAGTACACTTCGCAAAAAGCATTAATAACTGGCATTTTGTTTCGCCTGCATTCGACGTAGCGTAGCGGAAAATGGAACGCGCGTCGACAGGCGTAATTGCGTAACGGACTAATTAAGTACATGGAATTGCACCGCGTGATTGCCGGTTTCGCGCAGCACCAAGGTCTACCGATATATAAATCCCGACGCGCGTCCTCTTCTTTGATACAACATAATGATCACTCCTCCCCTTTCCTCCCGCCGTCCTCGATATCCCTTGCCCATAACGTTTCCTAGATCATCAGCATGACTCTGCGCAAAACGGTAAAAACTTGCCGTCGCGCTACGACTCCCGTTGACAGCGGGAGTGTACCACCGAGAGACAGAGAGAGACCCATCAACCAATATCACCGCGTGAGTGACGAGTTTTTACGGTATTTCTTTTTTTTTTCTCGTTCCTCTTTTTTGGACGTTTCTTGTACCTCCGCACAGTATGAGAGTGAACTAATGAGATTCTTCATTGACGAGACGGTTTGAGGCAGAGTTTTTTTTTGTAGCTGCCTGTTTTTAAGGAAACTGTCGACCGGATACGAAAAAAGCGAACGTGTCACGCCATGCTGTAGAGTCTTGTAACTTGTTAGGTACCCACTGATTTGCTTTCATTGTGTACTGACAAAACGAAATTCTATCGTAGGATTTTTCATTGAGGAGAAAACACACTATTCTGAAAATCACAAACTTCTCACTGCTTTCCAAAACAACGATAAGATTTTTAGTTACCAACAATATCAACAAAGTCGTACGATTTACGTCGACGCTGCTTAGTGTTAAGGGGGTATACCAGTGCGAACGCTGAAAATTTGGGTGATTTTTGGGAATTTTTTGGAAGAAAAGTACTCGACTAAATGTTTCGGAAAATTAAGAATACATTTGGCTATATTTAACCTATATTACATAATTTTTTTATAGAAAAATATTGAGATCCAAGCGACTTATGCGCTGCCTACGGAGGCGCAAAAAAAAGTTCCTCCACTGCTGACATGATTGCGGCCGATTGGGTAGCTGAAACCGAAAAAGGAAAAAATGTCGTTAAACTGGAAGGTATTTCCTGTACAATGACGTAGGATTTTCGAAAAATATCAAAATCTAACAAAATGGCGTAGTTATGAAAAAAGTATGTATTCTTGCCTATAAAATGGTCGTTTTTTTCAATGCCAAATCGTCAATTTTCATCCAATCAAAAATATCCT
The DNA here is from genome assembly GCA_944452715.1 of Ophion slaviceki. Taxonomy (NCBI): domain Eukaryota; kingdom Metazoa; phylum Arthropoda; class Insecta; order Hymenoptera; family Ichneumonidae; genus Ophion; species Ophion slaviceki. The sequence continues at coordinate 18,984,758 of OX101790.1, forward strand.
ACGTCATTGTAGAGTAAATATATTCGAGAGTACTCAGTTCAAATTTCAAGTCAATCGGATAATTGCTCTTTGAGTTCCAATGTCAGCAAATTTGAAAAATCCCATTTCGAGAAAAACGCGTTTAAAGATTTAACTATCGATTTTTGCAAGATAAAATGATTAGAAATACGATTACAAATAGTATAAACTGTCAAAAAAGGCAAAAAAAAAACATTCTTTTAAAGTGTCACACTGGTATAGCCCCTTGAACTATTGAAACCTCAATAGGGTATTACACCCTCTTTTGAAACGTGTCTCAATGTGATCCTTTCGTGATGATGAACTGCTAGAATTATTTCTTTTCTTATGAAATGGATAAGTGCCATAAAAATGCATTTAAATTATACATTTCAAATTTCCGCGCGAAAACGCTAGCCGCCATGCTGCTTCGGTTCGTGACGTCACTTGCATAATAAACATCGACGCTGCGCCAATTGAGAATACGTAAATTTTGTTGGTTAAAAGTGAATTACAATCCCTACCATTGGTGTGTTCTTCCTAAATGTAAGAATATTAGTGTAAAAACACCGGGAAAGTTGTGGATTAAAATGCCAATTGATATAAATATGAGGAAAACTTGGTTAAAACTTGCGAGAAGAGATCCAAAGTCATCTGTACTTAAAAAAAAACTCATTTGTTTTTTTTTAAGTACAGATAATTATTGGAACATTTGCAATTAACTATGACAAACGAGAATATATAGTTGTTGACGCTTTCTTTCAGAGGTTAGAGAGTAATACGTCTAACGCTTTCTTTGTTTACTATGTCAGTGTTTACTGCGTCACGTCGGAATCCATTGTGGCGGCTACCGTTTCGCATGTTCGTTGAACGGATAGAAAAAGTATTTTAAAAAAACATGAATTATAAAATTTATTTTGTGTTTTTATACATTGAAACCAACATTATTCGATTGCTTATTGCCAAAAATACCTTATTTATACATTGTTAGTTATTTTCTTACACAGAGTAAAATACCCTATTAGAGCCTGTTCGTCAATACAGACTGACGCGATCAATGAGACAATACAATCAATGGAAATCAGATTGCAAGCGTTCATTAAAAGTGGTGGCCGTCACTTTGAACACCTTTTATAGAAGTAAGCGTTTGCACCGTTTTTTTAACGGTTCTAGGCTAAAAACATCGAAATTCTTTTTCACCGATTTTTCATACTAAATATTGACCGTTCATCTTGAAGTTTAGTGTGTGAACGTGTTTTTAGTTCCTTGATGCAATTATGAAAAGAGTAGTCGTTCCGTTTAAAAAAATGAAGGTGGCCTTGAAATGTCCAAAGTGCATCCACCCGGATGAACCTTGTAGCCACCTAGTTTTAGGTGTTCTAGGTGTACTAGGAATCGTTTTCTCCTAAGTTTGATATTCCTAAAAGTTGTTGCCTCACCCAGTATATTTGAAAAACTGATAATATTGGGATGTTAAATAAGTTCTCACTGTTTTTTTTTTCGTGAAAATTAATGCTTTATATTGAAAAATCATTCCTAACGCTTTTGAACGCTTCGAAACTGTTGTGTCATCAACTCCTAACGATTCTGCAAGTTCAGCTAGCGTCTGACATGAGTCTTCATGAAGTAATGACTCCAATTCAACAAATCACAGCCATTCTTTTTAAAGCGTCTAAACCAATATCCGCATGTTGTTACCGATAGAGCATGGCCTCCACGAGTATTAACAAGAATTCTGTGTGCTTCAGCTGCAGCTTTTTTAAAATAAAGTAGTGCAGTAAAATTCCCTGGAAATACTCTTTAGTGGCACAAAATTTGACATGTTTAACACTATGAAAAAAAAAGTTATTTACACTTCGGTGAAATGGCATACACTGAATTTCAAGTTTGCTTGTAGTACTTCCTTATAGATGCGTTACCATCTTACACTACATGCGCGTGTGGCGTCCAGAGTCCCACTCGCACGCCCGGTCGATAAAACAGCTAGCGTCCTAACGACACCAGCGCCTCGACGGCCGAGGAAGCAAAACCTCGTGCCACGCACTGAGTTCTAACTTCATGCACATAGTAGTTTAAGTTCCTCCCTTTCGATACTTCTTCCTGCCGGTGCTGGCCAGCAACTGCGGCACGTGACCACGCGAAAACTGGTCCACAAGAACTTCTTGTGTCTAACTCGCGTTTACTGTGAATCCAATAAATATTATATTCCTGCACTGCAATCAATCCTTCTAACTATTATTATTGGGGCAAGATCCCCATACGCGCAGTATTAATAACGCCATCTGTTGAAAAACAGCGAGAACTTACTCAACGTCGTAAGAGATTATAAAAAACTTATATGAGTGTAAAAAACAATAGTTGCCGTTCTCTCAGTTGTTCTCGTGTATATCTCGAGTCAGGCAACTAATCAATTCTCGCGACCATTGGTCCCAAGTAAAACAGCAGAGCTGTTGATCACCCTCAAATCGTATGGTTCCCGAAAATTGAAACTTCCACCGCATGTCTACAAATCGCGAAAAAGATAAAACGAGGGGGGGGGGGGGGTGAGAGAGAGAGAGAGAGAGAGAGAGAGAGAGAGAGAGAGAGAGAGAGATTGATTGATTGATTGATTAATTTATTACTATGCCTTGGCAAGCCTTGAGGCAAATGGTGATACAAATCGAAATTAAACATTATTTTAATACTTTATTACATTTTAATATATTATTTAATAATTAGAGAGAGAGAGAGAGAGAGAGAGAGAGATCCCACAAAAAAAGGCTCACGCTAAACTATTCATGGCGGAAACCTACACGGAAATGTTTTGGTGGCAAAAGTACGTATACGCCAATAAGTATAAATAAGTATACGCCAATCATCTCGTCGGATGCTTCGTCATGTACGAACGAAATCAAACTGTTATATGAGTGCAGCGATACAAAATCGCTACTATAAAAGAAAAGGTCATATTTTTCATGACAATGGGAACAGAAAAACGACGGAAGTCTTGGGGGAATTAACGTAATCAGAGGATTTGAGACTACGACCACCCTGCAAGCCTACCTTAGCTTACCATCCATTATCACGGCGGTGTCCCCTACCGGCCAATGCAAGCATAATGATGGTTGCAAAGCGTATTGTTGACTGCCGTAACCATTGACATTTCTTTGCAAAGCGCTTTTGCAGGCTAGCCTGCGTCTCTTGGACTTACGTAATCAAATATCGTGTGCGTGTGTATCGCGCTCAAGATTGCTCTTCTAACCATATACAGATATATATATATATATATATATATATATATATATATATATATATATATATATATATGTATGTATGTATGTATGTATGTATGTATGTATGTATGTATGTATGTATGTATGTATGTATGTATATGTATATATATCTTTCGTTTCCTGTCACGGTATGCACCGCAAACACACAGTGAATGACAAAACTCGAGAACTCTTTCGCAGCAGCCCCGAGATACTAATTGGATAAATAAATTGTTGCCTCGGGTATATCGTTGCAGCGAGAAAATTCCAGTTACATACATAATATTTCTTACGTGAATTCCAGCTCTTTTTTGCCGTAATCTCAGACTGTGACGAACGGGATCGTTTTCTTTTCGTTCTTCTTCTGCTTCTTCTTCATTCTAATTCTTAGTTTCGTATGTCGACGATGAAATTTGTTGCGATGCTGCGGTTCGTCGGAACGCAACGAGAATACTTCATCTCTTTTTGATGACTTCATTCTCATCGTTATTAAATATTACGTCCAGTAATGGTCATTGTCCGATGTTACAGGCAATTGGTATCATTTGATATGCTCTTTTTGCAGATTTCGAGCTGCAGATCCCTAGGGGGATCCTTGAAAAACATTTTGGGCGAATTCTCGAGTCCTGAGCTGCTGGAAATTAGTTTAAGGCGGGATATACATTTAGACAGGGAAAAAGTAAGCAATATTGACGTATTTTTAAAACTAATAAATAATTCTTCGACAATTATCAAACTTTAGGTATACTTTAATAGTATATTTAAGTATACAAAACATTTTTTTTGTATTCATTCATCATAAAAATTACGGAGCTGTGGCAGAGTGGTACAGCAAGGTCACTGCGGGAGTTGCGAATCCGCGTGCATTCTATCTTCCCGTAGACTTTGATTTGCAAAAAAGTTCAAACATTTTTCTTAGTCGGAACATGTATAGTTTTTATGTGACGGTAATTAAAATAAAGGAAATGCAAATTTAAGAAAATGGCACGCATTCACAAAGAAAAATCAACATTTCACGCAACATTTCTGTAAAATGTGGATTAAAAAAGTAGTTTTTTTTTTCAATTTTTCAAAAACAATTCTCGTCAAATAGAAGGTACCAATATTATCAATATTTCTACCAAGTTTCAACTCAATCGGCTTAGTAGTTTTCGAATAATCCTGCACGCCAATTTCGATTATGCAGTTTTGAGAAAAACGCGTTTGAAGTTCACGCCCGCTCCGAATCCGAGCGGTGAGGCACAGCGTTGACGGGCTGTAACGTTTGAAGTTCTTCGAATTTCGCTTTGAAACTTTGGGAAAATATTCTACATGTATAGTTCTATCGTTTAAGGGGTTACCCCCACTTGCGATTTTGAAAAAATCGATTTTTTTAATTGCATTTTTTTGTAGTATAAGTATCCGGGCCCATTCTTCTGTATGGGCCCGGAATAGATGACTCTATGTAAGTTTACAAAAAAAAAATCCCTACAAAAAAGTCCCTTACTTGGTCACTCATCGTAGGTGCAAGTACTTAAAACGTACATAAAGATAAATGTTTATGAAAGATGAAAAATATATTTTTGGAGATTGAAACTTTTCTTCAGAAATATTTAAATAATATTAGTACTTATGACGTTTGACGCCACAAGTTTTAAAAATTTATATTTCGTATTTTTAAATATCGACGTTTATGTATATTTTAAGAGGTTACCCCCACTTGCGATTTTGAAAAAAATCGATTTTTTTTATTGCATTTTTTTGAAGTATAAGTATCCGCGCCCATACTTCTCTATGGGCCCGGAATAGATGACTATGTAAGTTTACAAAAAAAAATATTTTCTTCGTGTAAACTGAAATTGAAACTTTAAACGCGTTTTTCTCGAAATGGCATTTCTGAAGTCGGTGACCAAGATTACTCGAACACTAATGAACCGATCTTCTTGAAATTTTGCAGGCTTATTTAATACATAAAAATGTAGTCTTTAATCGTTCGATTTTTTTTCGAAAAAATGGCCGTTTTATAGCCAAAAACGGCCGTTTTTTTTCGTTAAAATCGAACCATTAACTTTGACTGTCCGCCATTTTGTGAAAAATGAATATTTTTTAAAATCCTTCGATTAAAGACTAGTTTATACTTATATTTGACTAAATCCATCCGCATTTTTTTTTCAGATGATCCACTTCGCCGCAATGTTGGTCACCGCAAACCGTGTATATAAAAACATTATTTCGTTGACGGCCATTTGCCACTAAACAATGTAATATTTTTAAATAAAAAAATTACTGAAAGTTCTTCAAGATGTGTTCTTTAAGATGGTATATTGATCGATTAGAAAAGTTTTGTAGTTTTCTTTTAAAAAAATTCATAAAAAAGGCCTTTTTTGCGCTACAAGTGGGGGTTACGCCTTAAAGAAAAAAAAAGAAATCGATTTTTTGGTCGTTGTAAATGTATATCTCGCCTTAAGTGATTGGGAAAAAATTAACTTTGCTTGCACACCGAGCATGCAAGTTTCGATAAAGTTGAAGCGTAGTTCCTCTCTCGGATCGCTTCGTTCGCGCGCAATTAGTTACTCTCGCGAGGGTTCGCTCGACTTGGCAAAGACACTGCCGGGGATTCTACGCTCGGGCCCAATCGTTTTTCCAAGCCGTGAGTAATCCACACCACAGCCTGGTTAATCTCAGTTCTCTCTATCTCTGTAGCGCGACTTTTCACGCAGAAAATCAAGAGAGAGAGAGAGAGAAAGAGAGAGAGAGAGAGACGCAGGCGGCACGATTCCAAAGTCGAAGACCTCTGAATCATCTCGACGCCACACACTTTCCGAGCCCTCGTTCTCGGCTAGAAAGGCTTCCGGATTCTGTGTTTAAAATGATACGCAGACCGTCGGCGCCACCGAATCGTCAACACACACTCGAGCACACGAGACACAAAGCATCGATATCGGATCGGCAATTCGATGAGTCGTCATAAATTTTATCCGCGTCAAATAAACCTTCTTCGGTTTAGGATTTTTGTTCGTTATCCTATTATTCTTAATTTGCTCATTGATGTTCGTATTTCCAATGTTGCTGCGAAGTGTCAAGATTCTTCCATATTTGGTTGTTTCCCGAGTCGAAATTTTCAGCCTATTTTGCCCCTCCAGATCCTCACAGTGGTAGGAGATAAAGGCAGTAAAGTAGCTTCGTATTCAATATAAAATGAGCTCCTACTTAGGGCCTAGGACGGGAACAAATTTTCCTTTTCTCCACTTGCATACACATTGCGCACACATACACGCCTAGGCATACACACGTATACCAGTACCTATACGTATGCATGCGTGCCTGTTATAGGGATCCGCGTATACATGCATACGTGAGGGCAATTCCTATAAAAAATATTGTAACTGTTTGCCCAAAATCCATTTCTTCCACTTTGGAGAGTTGCTGGAGCTGCAGGGGCAAGTTTTAAGTGAATGCAAAAGGTTCGGTGGGTGGAGATAATGGAAAAGCCATTGGAAAAGTACGCCTCTACGTCGAACGCGCGGTCCTACCTGGGCCAACGCATGATGGTTACTGAACACTATCAGACCCCCTCTTTCGAATGCGACCATCTCCTCCCTCGTTTCGTCGAAACAGCCAAATGCGCGATAGGTCCAAACGCAATCAAAAGAGGAGCTGCAACGACTTCAGCTAGGTTAGGTAGGAGTACAAGGGCCTATGCAGGAGGTAAGCAGCAAAGGAAGAGCATGTTAGGACCCATAGTAGGACTTCTAGCAGCAAAAGAGGAGCTGCAACGCTCCTCACGGCTTCTAGCAGTAAACGGCTTCTAGCAGTAAACAGACTCAAGTGAGGCTGACATAGGATCAAAGGCCCGTGCGGAAAACTCATAGGGCATCCCTAATAATAATAAGGGCCTTTCAGGGCTTTCCTAGTGCTTTCCCTAGTAGGGATTTCCACAATGGGCCCAGACTTGGCCATTATCGGGATAATCTTGTAGGGATTTCCACAATAGGCCCCGACTTGGCCATTATGGGGATAAACCTGTAGGGATTTCCACAAAAGGACCCGACTTGGCCATTATAGGGATGAACCTGTAGGGATTTCCACAATAGGCCCAGACTTGGCCAGAATAGGGATAAACAAGTAGGGATCTCCACAATAGGCCCAGATCTGACTATTATAGCGATAAACCAGTATAAATAGCTTAGGCTACATGGTTGATGGTATTTCAATTATTCAAATCGATTATATACATCGATCGAATAAAATTATCGAACGCAAATTGGGAAAAAGCGTAAGGGCATTAGCAAATCAAGAATCAACGATGAACACAAATATGCAGACAAACATCAGACAGTATTTATTTATAAAATTAAAGAAACCTTTTACATACATACAATTACTCATGGTTTCACTCATACATGGAGTAATGCTAGCGCATAAGTGTGAACAGTCCCAACCGGTTTTCTCGACATTTTTATAGCAACTAATTTCCGCTCAATACTCATCATAGGGAAAATTATTTCTTCTGAAGACTTCGCTGATGTTTCCCATTCATAAACTTTATCTGGCTGTGTAGGATAAGTAAATAAATTGGTCTTTGTTTTCCAGATCTTTCCCTCAATGAAAATAGATTCTAGTGATTCAGTAGACCCATATATTTTTTTTATTTCTACTACACATCCATTCCTTAGAATGGATTATTTTTTGTATTAATTTTGTCATAGCAGTTTGTCATAAAGGCTCGCATGCAAATACGCAATCACATTTCTACGTGCGCACACATACATACACATGTACTCACGCCCACACCTATGCACATGAACAATTACATAAAAACAAATACAGATATAACCCTGACGCATTTAACATACACGTATATCCACTGATACGGATATTTTATGGCGCTGAAATGGTTATGATGAGGCGCCATTGAGGCAACTTATAAGGCCCCGGTCGTTGCGCCTTTAAGGGCCCTTGTTGACAAAGTGTGACCGGCCGCTAACGGCCCTCACGTGGCTTCCAGATTAGGGCCCGAATAAAGTTAGGGGAATATTATTGGGGCCCGATCACAGCCCCAACTCAATTTCCGCACGGGGGCCTTTAAGATAGGCTGAAAATTTCGACTCGGGTTGGGTTCAGGTATCGAGGGTAAAGTGAACATGAAGATAATGAGTATTCCGGCGCTCAATGAACGATGACTGCTCGGTGCCGAAATTGTCGTAGGGATCCAATTGGATTTCCATTCTTGTCCCTACTTCCTGACAGGGATCCAATGGGTCATTGCACCGGATCCCCATACTAAAACGTCACTCTCGTACATTGGATTCGTATCGGGATTCCCCATTGGAACCCAATGAACGAATCCAACTTGAATCCTAAAGGGTTCCCACATTATCCGACAAAATCCAATACGCTGCTTCTTGATCGATCCCGTCGCATTCTGTGCCTTTACATTTCTCAACAAAATATATAGATATACAAAAGGCGTGGATCTTAACAAACCACGAATCTCATCTTAAAAAAGTATAAATCGCTTTCAAAAAGTATATCTCAAGGGGCTATTCGGGCGTGAACGCTGAAAATTTGGGTGATTTTCGGGAATTTTTTGGAAGAGAAGTACTCAATTAAATGTTTCGGAAAATTAAGAATATATTTGACTATATTTGACCTATATTACACAATTTTTTCATAGAAAAATATTGAGATCCAAGCGACTTATGCGCTGCCTTCGGAGGCGCCAAAAAAAGTTGTTTTCACTGCTGACATGATTACGGCCGATTGAGTAGCTGAAACCGAAAAAATAAAAAATGTCGTTAAACTGGAAGGTATTTCCTGTACAATGACGTAGGATTTTCGAAAAATATCAAAATCTAACAAAATGACGTAGTTATGAAAAAAAGTTTGCTTTCTTGCCTATAAAATGGTCGTTTTTTGCAATGCCAAATCGTCAATTTTCATCCAATCAAAAATATCCTACGTCATTATAGAGTAAATATATTCAAGAGTACTCAGTTCAAATTTCAAGTCAATCGGATAATTGCTCTTTGAGTTACAATGTCAGCAAATTTGAAAAATCTCATTTCGAGAAAAACGCGTTTAAAGATTTAACTATCGATTTTGCAAGATAAAATGATATTGACATAAATTATATAAATGATAATGATATTCTTAAAAGTATAAACTGTCGAAAAAGGCAAAAAAAAATCGATTTTTGGGAAGTGTCACACTGGTGTAGGCCCTTAAACATCGTTTTGAATCACGTCACTGGAAATCGACTGTCATTGTCGTTTGTTATTTATTTTACTGCGCTTTGACATAATACCACCATACACGTACACGCTCACGAAACGTGCATGTTACGTTTCAACATTTCGAGTTTTTACAAGCTTTTATATAACTCGCTTCGTTCGTCTGTCTGTCTTTCCGGTTTGAAATTTGTAATCCATTTTTCAAGCACTTGCTGGCATCCGTTCGAGCTGACATTTGGCATGCCTTTGTAACTTCTGTGACAATGCACTAATATGATACCATGGAGCTAGTCTGATGATGAAGGTGGGAGGTGGGCAATGCAACTTCTTAATAGCATGTACTACGACAGTCGAGTTTGTGCTCATTTGTTTTGTTATCATGAGCACTTTTCATTACACATGATAACGAGAGTCTGATAATGGTGGTGGGAGATGGGAACTGAAATTTCCTAATGGCTAATGGTAGGACAATCGAGTTTAGGCTTATTAATTTCGTTGACTTGAGCACTATTTATAATTACACTATTATAAAGTTTCTCGCAAAACCTTTATAACCGAAGGCAAGGTTTTTTATTACGCCGATGTCTGAATGGCATGGGCGTCTGGTATGGCAAATAAATAAACAAATTTTCATTCTAAAAAGTATAGAATAAAATGAACGTAAAAAACTTTTTGAAAACAAGCTTCTGTGTAAAACGTACTGTACTAAAAAGTAAAAAATAATGTTCAGTAAAATTGAAAATCAAAACAGTATAACTCCAGAAAAGTGCCTTTCTTGGTCACTCATCATAAGTGCAAGTACTTAAGGCGTTACCCCCACTTGTAGCGTAAAAAAAGGCCTTTTTCATGAATTTTTTTAAAGAAAACTACAAAACTTTTTTATCGATCAATATACCATCTTAAAGAACACATCTTGAAGAACTTTCAGTAATTTTTTTATTGAAAAATATTACATTGTTTAGTGTCAAATGGCCGTCAATGAAATAATGTTTTTATATACACGGTTTGCGGTGACCAACATTGCGGCGAAGTGGATCATCTGAAAAAAAAAATGCGGATGGATGTAGTCAAATATAAGTATAAACTAGTCTTTAATCGAAGGATTTTGAAAAATATTCATTTTTCACAAAATGGCGGACAGTCAAAGTTAATGGTTCGATTTTAACGAAAAAAACGGCCGTTTTTTGGCTATAAAACGGCAATTTTTTTCGAAAAAAAAAAATCGAACGATTAAAGACTACATTTTTATGTATTAAATAAGCCTGCAAAATTTCAAGAAGATCGGTTCATTAGTGTTCGAGTAATCTTGGTCACCGACTTCAGAAATGCCATTTTGAGAAAAACGCGTTTAAAGTTTTAATTTCAGTTTACACGAAGAAAATATTTTTTTTTGTAAACTTACATAGTCATCTATTCCGGGCCCATACAGAAGTATGGGCCCGGATACTTATACTTAAAAAAAATGCAATAAAAAAAATCGATTTTTTCAAAATCGCAAGTGGGGGTAACCCCTTAAAATATACATAAACGTCGATATTTAAAAATACGAAATATAAATTTTTTAAACTTGTGGCGTCAAACGTCATAAGTACTAATATTATTTAAATATTTCTAAAGAAAAGTTTCAATCTTCAAAAATATATTTTTCATATTTCATAAACATTTATGTTTATGTACCTTTTAAGCACTTGCACCTACGATGAGTGACCAAGTAAGGGGCTTTTTTGTAGTTGTACTGTTTTGATTTTCAAATTTACTGAACATTATTTCTTACTTTTTAGTACAGTACCTTTTAAATAAAAGCTTGTTTTTAAAAAGTTTCCTTACGTTTATTTTATTTTGCGTGACTTTTCACATATTTTCGATTCGAACGTGGTAATCCTGAAATTCTGAATTCTGAAACGGCGTTCATCATGGAACAGTGCAGAATGCAATTGGATCCCAATAAGGACTTCCTATGTGCGATTTCCCCAACAAATGTGTCCACGGGATCACAAAAGAATATTGCTTTTGGCGAGATCCAACAAATTCCGGCTGAGAACTTCAAACGAAAAATTCTCAAACGACGTCAATGGGGAAATATCGCGGAACCCATTTGGATCCCAACGTAGACTCCCTACGTGCGGCGCCTCTATCAAATCCCTATAGGGATATGGGAGGATCTGGGGACTCCACAATAAATTTCTACCCGGGTTATTGTATCAATGAGCGAGGCAATCAATTCGGTTCTGACCAGCACTAATTAAGAGATCAAACGATTAAAATACGTTTAGATGCGGTAGTTTCACGCATCGCGGGCATCGATGAAGGGGTTATGTTCCACGCGTTATTTAATTAAACGTTAATTAATGGGACGTTAACGGGCTCAACAACCGACCGTGCCACTGTGTGCAACATATCGTAAATTACGAGAGAGACCTCTCTTGATGCACTGTTGCACGAACAGTCGATAATTGATATACGAGCACGTCCCCATATATATATATATATATATATATATATATATATATATATATATATATATATATATATATATATATATAACGTATATAGTTTCGAACGTGTGAATAACATGTTCCTATTAAGTCTCCTCAATGAGCATTACAATGGTCAGCGCTGTGTGTTACTGAAGAGTGCTAGAAAACGCGAATTATCATATCATAAAAATGTATGACACAAGTGCACCATATATAAATAGACCAGTGGCACATTCAAATGGAGAAAGTATTGAAAATTAACGCCGACGAGACTTATTTATTCAAACTGCATTGCAACTAGAGAAGAAAAACTTTTAGACGCATTCTTGTTTTATAACTTTTTATTGCAATGGAGCTTTATTTATTCTCATGGAAATGATTTCTATTTATAAATGGCATCGATTTCTACTTTCCATTCGAATTAATGGTCATTCTCAAATCGCAATCATTTCCACTTTTAAGGTAAATGTCCCAATTATTGAACAGCTAAGGATCTGGGGGATTGAATTCGGTGAGAAAAAAATATAAAATCAAGAAAAAACCATCGCTTTCATGTTCAAATGATACTTTGATATTTTTACTTTCGAAAAATCACCCTTTAAATTATTTTTAAATGATTTCAAATGAAAAAAAGAATAACAATGTGAAGCATGCAAATGTCCCAATTATTGAACACTGGAAGTGCCTATGTCCCTAATATTGAACAGGCATGTCCCAGTTATTGAACATTCTCGAGAATTCTTTTTCCGTTCTGAAAATATTATTTTGGGTACAATATTAAGAAATAAAAGCAAAATCAAACACTTAAATAATCTTTTATTAATCATGTAAAAATACAAAAATATATATTTAGTCTCTTTTGACAGGTTTTTGGTTCATTCGCATTTGGTTTATTTTTGCTTTTCAACTCGAACTTTACTCTATTTTTATTTTCAGCTTCCTCGTTTTTATGTTCTGTTTTTGTTTGATTTTGTCGCACCGTGGCTCACTGTAATATCGGAGAGCAAAAAATATTGAACATTACATTCGTATTTTTAGGTTATATACTCTTTTTACTTTTCTTTTTATGTTTATTGCACGAAAATACAAATAAAAAATATATTTGACGATCTTAGAGTTATTCACAAACAAAATTTTCATTCGGATTTATTCAACGGATTTATTCAAACAAAAACTTACAGTTTTTGTTTTAATAAATCCGATTCACACGATCTGTCACACGTTAACTGACTCGATATTTTAATGGGTTTAAGGGAGCCTTTGTCCTTGAAATTTTCAAAAAATCAATTTGAGTTCAACATGAGCAGCTAGAAGAAGAGGAGGGATGCCTCTATGGACCAGGCATTGCCGATTAGCGGTAATTATAAACTCATTTGTGTAAACACATTACAAAACTTTAAACGCGTTTTTCTCGAAAACACGTTTTTAAAAATGGCTGACATTCTCCTGACCGCTGTAATTAACATATCAACCTGAAATTTGGGGAGCATACTCAGAAAATATGTCTTCACGGAATGACGGATCATTTTTTTGATAGATACATTTTTGCATTTATTATTTATCTTTTTATGAGAAAAAAAGCGAAAATTCGATTTTTTTTAATTGCCGCCATTTTCCGAAATTTGTACTAAACGAAAAACCCATCCGTCATTCCATGACCAAAGGGTCACAGATTAATAATATGCTTTAAATTTGTGTTTCAGATCAACAAAGAGGGGGCAGTGATGTCAGCCGTTTACCTCCCGCGATTTGAGGACCTGTTTTCGCGGAGCTGCAACGGCCGCCATTTTGGTATTTTTTTCAAAAAAAAAAATTTTTTAACGTTCTGTATATCATGAATAAAAGCAAGAAAAAAACCGCACTCAAAAAGCTTTACTCGTTTAATTTTTAAAGAATAAAATGTAAACACCTGAAATATGGCACTCCAAGGACAGTCTCCGTTAACGACGCCATCTTGAAGAATTCGAGTGTTCAATAGTTGGGACACACTGCATTTTCTATGTCCCAATGATCGAACACCGTATTTTTAACAAATAATTAAATACATTTTTTTAAATTTTTATTTGTAAGAAATTTTCTGAGGAACCTGAAACGCCTTTACTTTTTGAGATGCGACAGTTTTTGAATTTTTTATGCCCTTACGCATGAAGAGGCGCGTCTTAGCAAAAACGATAAGCAGTTACCACGAGACGTCAAATCGGGTCACCGTTGCTGATTAAATAATTTTTTTCTCTATTAATTAAAGCTTTTTTGCACAAATAGAGTAACATTTCGATAGCTGAAAGTTCCATATATGTAATGAAATTTTTATCAATAAGTAAATGCATGCAGGTCAATGAGAAATAATAAAAATACAAGATAGTATTCAATAATTGGGACATTTATCTTAAATCAAATTAAGTTTTCTTTTCAAATCTTATTAATATCGATTTCCGAAAAAAAAAAATAATATTCACATTGAATTAATACCGACTGTCAAATTGCAGTAATTATTATGTTTAACTCAAATCAAATTTTCATTTTCGAATCCAAAAGACTTAAATCTAGGCTTCCATTGTTAGAACAATTCCAAATGAAAATTTAATCGACCGCAATTTAATAATCCACCGCGCGATATTGCCCCTCTCTCCGTTCAAAGTAGCCGTGGACGTATTTTCTTGTGTGGGTGCACGCGCCGGTACAAAACATCACTCGACGATGAAGAAGAAAAAAACGCACTCGAATTGAACCGAGGCGAGACCGAGGTCGACCACGATATGTCCCATAAACGATGCCCGAGCAAATAATGTCTCCCTTCGCGCTGCTATACGTGAACCTCCGGCGGTTGTTACTAAGTCAGATCCGAGCCCATTTGACACACCGACGACATACGTTGTGCTCCGAAACTTTTGTATAAACATAGAGGCGACGTGGTCACGAATACGTAACCGAGGCGGTACGTGTAACGCGAACAAATGAAGAAAAAAAAGATGAATAATTATCCAAGAAGAGTGTACGTAATCGACGATACAGTCGACGCGAGGTCAGTGTGCAGCTGCGGCGATCGGTCCGTTGGTCCGGGCCAATACTCGGATGGGTGACCGCTTCATAAAACGACAATCAACGACTGCTTGATAAATATCGCATAAAAGTGAAAGGGACGAAAAAGGAACATTGTGAAAAAAAAGGTGGTATTGAAGTTCGAAATGACATCGTTGGAATGCAAAGAAAATAAATATATTTAAATTTAATTTCTTTCGGTGGATTTTTCCTACGAGAATCCTTCAGCTATTTTTCGAGATACTTATTTAGCGATCTACAATATAAAGCTATACAAAAAATGTATAATAATAAAAATATGGAAATCTAAAAGTAAAAAACACTTTCGTTGCGATCCAACGATGCAAACTTCGGAGATAGTACGATTCCCGGGCGCCAAGGTTTGACAGTTGATTCTTGATATTTGAACCAAAATAATGAGATAAATAAATAAAATAAAATAATTTAAAAAATTGCCGTTTTGACTTCCTTAAGGGGTTAGGCCACTCTAGAGGCCGAAAAATAGGCTTTTTGGGGATATTTTTTTCAGAAAAACTACGAAATAAATCGAGATTACAAAAAAGGGTGTTTATGATACATATCAGTGACTGTATCCAACAATTTTTTTGAAGCATTTAATTTCAAAATGGCGGCTGTGCAGCGTTTATCTCAAAACTGCATTTTTTAAGTTGGCCGGAAACATAACTCAGACAATTTTCAACCGATTCACTTGAAATTCTGAATATATCTTGAAAAATACATTATCTATGGAAGTACATAGGATTTTTTTTATATTGCATAGTTCATTTATTATTAACAATTATCTGACGATTTTTAGACGAAGTTTTGAAAAGTGAAAAAAATTGCCTAAAAAATCATCGCCTAATGTAATTAGTAATTAATGTAATTATCGTAATTAATTCCGTAAGGCCTTAAGGAATTACGAGCGCGTTGAGCGGGGCTTGGAAATACGCGAAAATGCAACTATTGTTGGCTCATGGGTAAAATATCTATATTTTATCGTAAATAATGGGAATTGATCGGGCGAGCTTCAAAAAGTATTTTTTTGTTTGCGTCTCAAGATTAGCCCCCTCGGCTTCCTCAAGGGGGGATTGTCTTTTTTTTCGCAAAATTTACCGCTTTTTGGGAATTTTTTTGTGAAGAAAGTATACAACGGAAAACTTGTGAAACTTGGCATATAGTTTTATTGATCTGTTTACTACATACAAAAAATTTTTTAAACAATTTCATCAAAAAATCCGCCTCCCACCCCCCTCGACGCGCGATGGTCCTTTTTTGATGGTGTGCACGATTTCTCAAAAACTATTCAACCGATTGCCTTCAAATTTGAACAGAATGCTCAGCTGACATCCTTTTATCGTTTGATGAAGCAAAAAAGCAATACGTTTAATAGTTTTTTATTTGTAACAAAAAATCGATCAATTTTTTTCGAAAAATCGATACTTCAAGTTCAAAACGTCACCAAATCGTCAATTTTTTTTCCCTTCATCGAACGATAGCTATATGTGTCTAAAGTAAAATGCTTTTTGGGTTTTTGTTGCAGGATGAACGTGAAGGCTGTAATCGTGCACACCATCAAAAAAGGACCATCGCACGTCGAGGGGGGTGGGAGGCGGATTTTTTGATGAAATTGTTTAAAAAATTTTTTTACGCGAAAAATTCAACGGATGTTGTGGGCTCATGGGTACAATATCTCTATTTCATCGCAAATAATGGAAATTGACCGGGCGAGCTCCAAAAAGTATTTCTTTATTTGGGTTTGTTTGGGTTTGTTTAGTGGTATCATATAAATACCACTAAACGTAGTATTTATATGATTTTCAACATAAATTCCGAGATTGTAATTCTTTATTTATTCATATTCCCTGTGTATTTATAACAATAAGAATTGTTACATACAATTACTACACCAAATTACTAAATGATACACTTTGCATAAACTTAGAGCCTTAGGGGTCGTTCATTGATCACGTGAGGCTCAAATAAAGGGGGGGGGGGGGTTGGATAACATCACGATTTATCACGCTGGGGGGGGGGGGGGGTGTTGTGACATATCACGTGTATTTTTTTTGTAAGTGCGCGGACAATGCCATTTAAATATGCTGACAATATATATATATATATATATATTATTTCGTTCGTCATAATAAAATACCGCACTCTCTATCGCTTGTGTCAGACGTTTCTTAACAAAAAAAAATACACGTGATGTTGGGGGGGTGTGGCTAGAAACCTCACCACATATCACCATGGGGGAGGGGGGGGGGGGGTTCAAAAAGTGGCCTAAAAAACCTCACGTGATTAACGGGCGATCCCTTACAAGTCCGAAGAGGGATGAACCATACTTTTAATCCCTCTTCGGACTCCTAGCGATTAAAAGTAATACTTTCCTCTCTGTCTAGTCGCACTAGACAGGAAAACATTATAGTGTTATTCAAAATACTTTTTTGGCTTCTGACACACTGTTGAAACTATAAAATTCCAAGTTACCTTGCCTGATGTTCCTTGAAATTTTCAAATTCGAAAAAAACTTCATATTCGATAACTGTCGAAAAATTCTAATTTGAACGCAAAATAAGCGAAATATCAACTTTTACCACTCCTCATATTTTGTTTATTTTGACTCGATGACCCTAAATTCACCGTAAAATCTTGGCACCCCGGATATGGTACTGTGCCCAAACTTCAACGCCATACTTCGAATTGTTGGAGTGCAACGTAGATATATATTTTTTTCTCGTATTCCCGCATTTTTGGCACATTCAGGCTACGAAAGTCATAGAAACATGTTTGAAAATCATTATTCATGATGTATAACCAAAAGATGCAAAAAAAGATTTCAGATGATAGCAAAAATGACATGAAAAAATGAAAAAGAAAATCAACGAAGAATCCGCTGCATCCCGACGCTGCAAAGTTCGACACCATAAAAAAAGGGCTACAAGCTGTCGCGAGATGTCCCTCGTTTGATTTATCATGGCCTAAATCGCCCAAAATGGACAACCAAGCAAACCGATCTTACGTGACGCAAGTAAAATTCACCACTCGAATAAAACCGATAGGTGATCGTGATTGTCTTCAGCGGATACTTTGTATCGGGCTTCCTGTTCCTAATCGTGTCTACTCGCCCACGTTTTCGATCGCCCATAAAAACGCGCGTATACAACGGTGAATAAAAACTCGATCGTCTTGTCCGGCGTCAATACGCGTGATGGAATATATCGTCGAGCAGCTGGACGGCCAACAGTACAAGGAACTGAGCAACGAGACTTTATGGGCTCGCGTGTATGGTCCTTGAATCGTGAAGCTTTACGATGCCAAACTGACGGATCTACGAGGAATTTCGAGCGGGTTCAAGGTACGAGGCAATAATGATCGAGTAACGTCAAGATTGGTGTGTATGCGTGTGTGGACGGAGTTCTCGCCGTCTCTCAATCTCTCCAGGAACGAGTATGAAAACATTGTTGGGCAATTTACCACGGTAAAACTTGCCATTAGCAACGTAACGAGAAAATCGAGTTTTGCGGAGAGAAGAAGAGGGAGAGGGAGGCGAAGCAATGTATGGGTCGTTGGCTGATGGCGAATATAATTTGGATCGAAGAAGAGCAAAGTGTAAGAGAGGATAAAAGAGACCCGGGTTAACGAGATATTGCCGATCAAGTTCAGCAGTCAGTTAACCGGCAGTTGGCCTTCTGTCGTCTAACAACTTAATGACGGGAATTCGCCACTTACCGGCTTCGGTCTCTCTCTCTCTCTCTCTCTCTCTCTCTCTCTCTCTCTCTCTCTCTCTCTCTCTTTCCTTCCCTGTCTTACCCTCTTCTCCATCTGTCCATCGCGAATGATAGCCTGACTTGTTTCTTCACCAACTTCTTTCGTTCTAAAGGGTGTCTCAAAGAGACCTGACATTGGGAAGTATTGAGGTTCGGTCATGGAGTAAATGATCGAGCAACGCACAGAAATTGTTATTTTCTGCATTGTTACTGCATATTTATTGCGGACAAAGTTTCATAGTTGTGTTGTCTCGCGCCGCGGCGATGTGAATTCGCCAGCAAGATAGTGCGATTTGACACCATTGGACTTCTGTCTTCGGGATTTCCCGAAAGGAAAAGTGTATGCCAATGATCCACAGACCATTCCGGACCTCAAGAAAGCAATTAGACGCATTAAGGGGCTACACTTTTTCGACAGTTTATACTTTCAAGAATATCATGATCATTTATATCATGTAAATGTTTAAACGCGTTTTTCCCGCAATGAGATTTTTCAAATTTGCTGACATTCCCAGGTAGGAAATCAAAAGGCTGACGATGGAAACAAGCTTGTGCGAACCTTGTTTCACCGAGCCTGAGTGAGACAGACCTGGGCCAGGTTTCATTGCATCGTTTGGAGCAGCCTGGAACCAAGACTGGCTGCTTAGCCTAAACTCAGAGTTATTTCAAGCTTTATTCAGCCGGTGAATTTTGAGGCTAAAAAATCAAGGCTGCATGCAGGCTTATTTCAGGTTGTGATAAAATAAAATAAGTTTAAAATAATATTGTTTCTGTACTTTTATGAAACAAAAATTTAGCAATAAATTTGTCGGGTGCGAAGGCACGAAAAACGAAAGCGAAGGAAGCAGCTCAGAACATTTAAACATATGCTCTCATAGATATTTATGAGGTACACAAAAAAGTTTTTTCTCGTCACACACAGATTTCGTATATACTCACTCTCTGGAGTTTGCGTACACTCTGTGTATTACGTGTCCCATAAACAACAAATAAAATAAAGTATTGTTTTTAAAATATTTTTTTATATATATTTTATAACAAATAATATAATGAATAATAAATATATGTAATAAATCAAATGAATTCTTTACAAATTTATTAAATTTACCACAATGTAGAATATAGAAAACTGAAAATAGACCTCATGTAGCCTCGAGAAGAGTTTGGGATAAGCCTGTTCATAAATGCTCGTCAAGGCTTCATTAAGGCTCGTTTTGAGCCTTGTTGTTTCGTCGTTTCAGGCTTAGTACAGGCTTTTCTACCAGCCTTTGGTCAAGCCTGTGTGCAAGAGCCTGAAACCGCGTTATCATTCAGAGGTTCAACTAGGCCTGAAATCAAGCTGGTGCTCAGCCTGAATTAAAAAATGTGAGCCTTGTTTCAGAGCTGGGCGAGCCCTTTTTTCATCGTCAATTCCTACCTGGGTTGTAACTCAAAGAGCAATTATCCGATTGACTTGAAATTTGAACTGAGTACGCTTGAATATATTTACTTTACAATGACGTAGGATATTTTTGATTGAATGAAAATTGACGATTTGGCATTGAAAAAAACGACCATTTTATAGGCAAGAAAACAGACTTTTTTTCATAACTACGCCATTTTGTTAGATTTTGATATTTTTCGAAAATCCTACGTAATTGTACAGGAAATACCTTCCAGTTAAACGACATTTTTTCCTTTTTCGGTTTCAGCTACTCGATCGGCCGGAATCATGTCAGCAGTGGAGGAACTTTTTTTTGGCGCCTCCGAAGGCAGCGCGTAAGTCGCCTGGATCTCAATATTTTTCTGTGAAAAAATTATGTAATATAGATCAAATATAGCCAAATATATTCTTCACTTTCCGAAACATTTGATTGAGGGTTTTTCTTCCAGAACATTCTCGAAAGTCACCCAAATTTTCAGCGTTTACACCCGTATAGCCCTTTAATGAAATTAGTGCGCATTTATGCCAAAATGTTATTGAAAATATCGTCACAAGAGTGAACGTTTGCAAACATAGACGAGGCGGCCATTTACCGGCTATTGTGTTCCACACATAACCTCCATGTTTGTACCTAATATTAAAATAAAAATATTCGTACTTTTCAAATAAATAATACGTTTTATTAATAAATAAAGATGTCAGGTCATTTTGAGCAACTCTATACTTGCACGCACAAAACCCTTCCAATTGCCGGTACGGTTATTGGACAGCCCTCGATGATCGGCAATGACGAGCCAGCTGAAGCTCCGCAGAGCCCATGCCAATGGCTGCTCCCTTGCAATTTCCACCGTTTACTACAGTATCGCAGACGCGATACGCCTACGACGATAATAGCCCCTATCTGCTGATATATAGGGGCTCATGAACGAGCATCGTACCTTTAAGATTAATCATTTGGAATTTTCTTTTGTGGCAAAGTCAATGCTCGAATCAATATCGAGGTCTCTTTGAATTTGGCAGTGATCGATTTCCGACGCTACCGAGACAAAAAACATGTCCCATCGATTGGAAACGAAACACGATACTTTTTTAATGCAAAGGATTTTTTTGCATTCCGCTTCCGTATAGCCCGTGGAGATTTGCGCGATCGCTGTCTTACGTCAGCATTTAAAATACATATATATATATATATATATATATATATATATATATGCTCGCCAGACGTCAATCATCAGGCCGCGAGAAAAAACAAAGTCGAACACTCGACAGACGAGACATCCAGCCAAACATTGACGGTTTATCTTGTATTTTTGTAAGCCTGTTGATTTTAACAAAGATCCTGGCGGGGCGGGCTTGAAGCAATATGTTTTCGTTTCAAATACACACACACACACATACATACATACATACATACATACATACATACATACATACATACATACATATATACATACATATATATATATATATATTCTGAGACACATTAATTCGATTAAGGGGCACATTTAAAAAGTATGACACTTTTAAAAAATCGATTTTGTTTTGCCTTCGTCGACAATTTATACTTTCAAGAATATTCTGCGAAAATTTCAAGGCCGTATCTCTAATCATTTTATCTTGCAAAAATCGATAGTTAAATCTTTAAACGCGTTTTTCTCGAAATGAGATTTTTCAAATTTGCTGACATTGTAACTCGAAGAGCAGTTATCCGATTGACTTAAAATTTGAACTGAGTACTCTTGAATATATTTACTCGTAATATATGACGTAGGATATTTTTGATTGGATGAAAATGAACGATTTGGCATTGAAAAAAAACAACCATTTTATAGGCAAGAAAACAGACTTTTTTTCATAACTACGCCATTTTGTTAGATTTTGATATTTTTCGAAAATCCTACGTCATTGTACAGGAAATGCCTTCCAGTTAAACATTTTTTCCTTTTTCGGTTTCAGCTACTCAATCGGCCGGAATCATGTCAGCAGTGGAGGAGCTTTTTTTGGCGCCTCCGAAGGCAGCGCATAAGTCGCTTGGATTTCAATATTTTTCTATAAAAAAATTATATAATATAGGTCAAATATAGCCAAATATATTCCTAATTTTCCGAAACATTTAATTGAGTACTTTCGTTCCAAAAAATTCCCGAAAATCACCCAAATTTTCAGCGTTTACACTGGTGTAGCCCGTTAAACGTCAGACAATCGGCTGGCGACCCAATCGGCGATGCTCGTTGCTGAAATTGCATATTGTCTCCGTAAAACGTTCGCCGCTCAATGTCGCTGTGACATGCCGGAAAATAACTGTCATCTCGAGTCGTAATAGCCACATTTTTCACGGCGAAGATAACAATAATCGCGGCACTCCGGTGCAGTATCCCGCGTAGAAATTTCGATGGGGCCCAGATCAGGGCCCGATCAGGTTGCCCGACTGACCTGGTAGGGCACTAATAAGGTAGCCTGAAAGGGCCCTACTAGGAAATGTAACGTTGGGTCACATATGGGCCTGACCTGGTTGCCTGATCAGGCCCCTATCAGGTTGCCTGATCAGAAAGAAATGCATATAATATTTCAAAAATCCAAAATGGAATTAACCATTTAATTTAGAGTTCCACTACAATGATTTTGTATCATAATTCGTCATTCCCTGGCCTGCTGAAACGGTTTTGTTCGAAGAAAATATTTCGCCTATATGGGAATCGAACCTCGTACCTTCCTACCCAAAGCTAGGCACGCTGCCCCTATGCTACCGAGTGCTTGTAACATCTTGGTCCCAGATATGGCATAACAGACCAAATGAATTCTTATAATTATTTGTTGTATTACATAAAGTATATCAATTAGTTAATATCATTGTGACAATTAAAGAGGTTTATCGAATAACGTGCTATAGATTTTTGAAACTTAACCTTATATATGTATATTTTATATATATAATAAAAATAATTTTAAAAAATGTATATATATATATATATATCGTTCCTCTCTCTCTCTCTCTTCGCCTTAAAAAGCTGCCGAAATCTTCTAACACGCATCCGAGTTGCATAACGTTTTTTGTCGTGACAGTCTATGGCACCTTTTTTTTAAATAGAATTCAGGAATACATCGAAACTCCGAAGCTACGATGCTGTAAAATCGAAGTTTCCATGTGAAAAATGAGAGGTTATGTGCATCTAGCGACTGCTGAGGCAGGCATAGGGCAAGCCTATTTATGGCCTCATCAGGGAAAGCCATAGTGGGCCTATCAGGACAAGCCTTGGTAGGGCCCTATCGGGGAAAGCCTTAGTAGGGCCACATTAGGGACAGCCTTAGTAAGGCCCGATCATGGAAAGCCTTAGTAAGGCCTATCAGGGCAAACGTTGGTAGGGCCCTATCGGGGAAAGCCTTAGTAGGATCTTATCAGGGACGGCCTCAGTAGGGCCATTTTAGTATAGCCTGACGTAGGGCCTAAATACTTCCGGCCCGATCGGGGCCGGATCAGGATGTCCGCAATAAGTGTTACCCCTATCACACCCCGATCGGGGCCTGATCCTGGTCAGGCTAACCCTAAGAAATTTCTACTCGGGATGTTCCATACGGTGATGAAGATTGCGTCGTTGGAAATTAAACGAAAAAATAATCTTTTTATATTTGTCCAAAATCTGTTTGTTTTTTCGGGTTACCGACTCTGATGAGGATCATAACAAATGTGAGAATGATTTTCGTGCCCTGCCTCTGCCAAAAATTAATTGGGCAATTGCAAAACAATGCTTTTTTACTGCGTTCCAACGACTGAAGCTTCAGCAGCATTGTGATTTCCTATAATAGACCCTGAACGTTGAAATTTAATACTGAATGGATTTGATTTGATACGAAATGAATATAATTCAATAGTAAATGGGTCAAATGTTGGAGTAAATATGGATACAATTCAGTAGTAAATGGTTACAACTCAATAGTGAATGGATTAAATGCTGAATAAAATGCTGATAGAATTCAATGGCATATGAATACTATTCTGTAGCAAATATGGATACAAGTCAATACCGAATGAATACAATTCTATACTGAATGAATACAATACAACATCAAATGGATACTGTTTAACAGTAAATTACTGTACCAAATGAAAATTTGGATGTCAGCATATCATTCTATAGTCAACGGACACAATTTAATAGTAAATGGATGCAAGTCAATACCGAATAGATACGCTTCTATACTAAATCTATACAATTCGACATCAAATAGATACAAGTCAATAGTAATTGGTTATAATTCAATAGTAAATGGATACAATGCAATATTAAATGGCTGCAAGCCAATACCGAATGGATACGCTTCTATACTGAATGGATACAATTCGAAAGTAATCGGTTATAATTCAATAGTAAATGGATACAAGTCAATACCGAATGGATTCAAGTCATTACCGAATGGATACACTTCTATACCGAATGGCTACAATTCAACATCACTCGGATACAAGTCAATATCGAATGGATACAATTCAACATCAAATGTATACTATTTCATACAAAATGACAAGTCGTAACGATGTTTGCATTTTCTTTCAAATGATTGAAAGATTATCTCGCGACAGCTCGGCGCAGAAGTCGTGACATCTCATAAATAATCCCTCGATACGACGGTTCAACAATGGAAACATCATGCTCGGTGAACGTCGTGCACGGTGACTCGTATTCGTACAACTTGGTTAAATTCTCGTTACGTGCGAAGGCTCTGTTTTATGTAATCCACGCTCGCGGTAGGCGGACTCGCAAAGCCGTTTTTTTTCTTCTTTCCTCCTTGATCTCGGTACACGATTTTCAGACGACCTGGAGACGCGTTTGCGACAAGCGCGAGTGCCGCGAGGACCGGCGCTAAGTCGACGTTTCGAGGGCAAAAAAAGTCGCAGCCACGTTTTGAGATTTTCCTTCGCCGGTTCGATTCATCGGGAATCATTTCGACTTTCGCTTGACAGTGATTTTTTGCACAGTGATCCATATGCGACAGAATTGGATTTTGCCGCATTGAAAATCAGCGAGAATGGACGTAAGTGATTGGGAGCACATTTGAAACAGGCGTGATAGTGTAAGCAGCCGTGTTCAAGGCTGAGTTAAATTAGGAAAAGGAACAGATTGGCAAGTTTGCCTCATTGGAATTCAATAATAATTAATGTCTAATATCAATTGCTTATTTTGTCGGACTCGTCGAAGATGCTTTTTGCATCCGGGAAAATTGTGTGGAATCCTTTTTGGAGATCCACATACCAAATCTGTGAAACGAGATTTTGGGTTACAATAAAAATGGAGGAATAAGACAATAACGTAGAATCTTCGTTGCATTCCATAAATTGCCAACTTCAACGCACCATAAAAAGGGAGTCCTCAATATTGGTGGACAGTTGTTCGCTACTTTGTTATTTGCGTTGGTGGTTGGATCGCAAAAAGGACAAAGTGACGTAGCTTATTTCCACAAGAGAATGGATTAATTGTGGAGTCTTTTTGCACATGCCTACATGCACATGCCTCTGGCAGACTGTATTATTCAAGTCGCGTCTGTGTCGCTTGTGTCATCGTTCATTTTATTTCGGGACGGTCGATCACCATCTTCCATAATAAAAAAAAAAAAGAAAAGTAAAACGTTTGTACGACCGTCTGGTTCCGATGTAAGGTCACCGATGGAGCGAACGGATCGTTGGAGTGGCCCGATTACGTCGTCGTCGGTACCGTCCTATTAATTTCCGCTTCGATCGGGGTCTATTATCGATTCAGCGGTGGAAGGCAAAAAACTTCAGCGGTACGAATAGCAATTACATCCCCCGCCCGATTAAAAAAAAACTATTCGTATTATGCAAACAATTTTGCTCTTTCGATACAAATAATTCCACTCGTTTGCGTCGAACGAAACAGTCTCGTCTATCAAAGATTCCTGATTTACCGCCAATCGTAACCAATTGCAAAGCTATACTGAATTACACTGTCCCGCACAACGCAGGAGTACTTTTCCGCAAATCGTTCGATGAGCATTCCCTTGCTGGCGATCGCACTTATGGTGGCTTTCGTCTCGGCGATCGCGATTTTGGGTATAAGCGGCGAGAATTACATCTACGGTGCGCAATTCTGCGCTACCACTATCGGATTCATCATCGCCACACCGATCGCGGCTTACCTCTATCTTCCGGTCTTCTACAGGCTTCAATACATGAGCGTTTATGAGGTAAATCAACCGATCGGTCGTCATCCGCTATTTGGCCACGCGCTTTTTGGGGATTTTTTTTTCAGAAAAACTACCAAGTTAATCGAGATTACAAAAAAGGGTGTTTATCATACATATCAGTGACCGTATACAATCATTTTTTTAAGCGATTAATTTCAAAATGGCGGCTGTGCAGCGTTTATCTTAAAAGCGCATTTTTTAAGTTGGCCGGAAACATAACTCGGACAATTTTCAACCGATTCACTTGGAATGTTGAATATATCTTGAAAAATACATTGTCTATGGAAGTACATAGGATTTTTTTTTAATTGCATAGTTCATTTGTTATTAACAATTATCTGACGATTTTTTAGGAAAATTTTTGAAAAGTCAAAAATTTCGTCAAATAATTATTAATAACAAATCAACTATGCAATGTAAAAAAATACTACGTACTTCCATAGACAATGTATTTTTTAAGATTTATTCAACATTTCAAGTGAATCGGTTGAAAATTGTCTGAGTTATGTTTCCGGCGAACTTAAAAAATGCTGTTTTGAGATATACCCTTTCTTGTAATCTCGATTTATTTTGTAGTTTTTCTGAAAAAAAAAACCCCCAAAATGTCGATTTTTTCTGCCTCTAGAGTGGCCTAAGGCCTTAAGGTATTCCTCCCACGAACCCAAATATTCATCAATTTACTTATTTTCGTCTATAATCAAGTAAAAATAGATCCCAGTATACTGGTCGAATTTCAAACCAAGTTACGAACTTTTAACGAAAAATTACGAATCTAAAAATGCTCATTTATACGGCGCTTTATGGAGATGTCACGCTGGCCACATTTTTATCTAATCATTTATGCACTAAATAACTCTCGATGCCTTATGTAAACGTCTCGGGGGTGTCAAAAAATCTAGAGATTCCTCAAGGGGCACTACTAGTGTAACTGCCAAAAAGGTGATTTTCAGGAATTTATTGAAAGAAAAGTATTGCATCGAATATTTTGAAATTTCAAGGATATATTTGTGTATAAATTGTATATATACAGTAATTTTTTTGTATGGAAATATTCAATGTTCAGCGACTTATGATCCGTGTCCCGAGTCTCCGAAAAGAAAGTCCTCCCACTGCTGCAGTGATTACGGCCTGCAGAGTAACCGAAATAAAAAAATAAAAAAAGACCGATAAACTAGAAGATATTGACTGCACAATGAGGCAGGATTGTGAAAAAAATTGAAATCAAACAAAATGGCGGAGTTTTGAAAAAAAAACGTTCCAAATTACGCTTAAAAACCTGATGTTTTTTGCACGGCAAATGGACATTATTTATTCAATCGAAAAACTGGAGAGTCATTGTATGAAGAAACAAATACTAAATAAGCGAAAGATTCAAGTCGACCGGATGATTTGTATTCGAGTTAGAACTGCAACAAATTTAAAAAATGTCGTTTTGAGACGAACGCGTTGAAAGATGAAAATATTGATTTCATTGTTATAAATCGATAAAAGTATAGGGTATAGTATAGTAGTAAGGTATACTTGAAGGTATAGACTATCGAAAATACAAACAAAAAAAAATCGATTTCTTGAAAGTGTCTAGTGGTGCCCCTTAACGACAGTAAAAACGGAGGGTCACCGAATGTTTAACGAAAATATTAATGATAAAACTTGAATAAATGTGACTAGCAGAAGAATTTTCGTAGCCATGACGTTTCAAATAAATGTAAAAATGTCTAAATCTACTAAATTGGCGTGAAATTTTTTATTCTAATTTATCGTTGTGTCTAATAATTGGTTGTAATTTGTTTTTTATTAAGCGCCATTGTAATTTACCGATAATTCAGAAGGGCCCCGTTGCTTATGCCCCCACAAAATACGACGCTCCGCGACAGAAATACCTTAATTTACGAATTGATCGTTAAGGGGTTAGGCCACTCTCGAGGCCGAAAAAATAGGCTTTTTAGCGATTTTTTTTCAGAAAAACTACAAAATAAATGGAGATTACAAAAAAGGGTGTTTATCATACATATCAGTGACTGTAAACAATAATTGTTTTAAAGCGATCAATTTCAAAATGGCGGCTGTGCAGCGTTTTTGCGATGACGTCTCCATTTTTCCAGGGTCCACGGCCGCACAAACAGCTCCTTTAATTTTTTAATTATAATGAGCCAATGAATTTTTTCGATTAAATATAATAACTGCTATAGAAGTACGTAGGATATTTTCGATATATTGATTTTTGGCCCAATGGCGCACTTCTAAAGTGGAAAGCGAAAAATTTGCCTAAAAAATTGTCAGATAATTGTTAATAACAAATGAACTATGCAATATAAAAAAAAATCCTACGTACTTCCATAGACAATGTATTTTTGAAGATATGTTTAACATTTCAAGTGGATCGGTTGAAAATTGTCTGAGTTATGTTTCCGGCCCAAATAAAAAATGCAGTTTTGAGATAAACGCTGCACAGCCGCCATTTTGAAATTAATCACTTCAAAAAAATTATTGTATACAGTCACTGATATGTATGATAAGCACCCTTTTTTGTGATCTCGATTTATTTTGTAGTTTTTCTGAAAAAAAAATCTCCAAAAAGCCTATTTTTTCGGCCTCCAGAGTGGCCTAAGGCCTTAACGAACCGTTCTTCCGTTTTTTCACCAGTATCTCGAGAAGCGATTCGGCAAGGCAGCGCGAATGACAGCGAGCGTGGCGAATTACGTGCAAATGGTACTTTACACCGGTGTCGTGCTGTACGCTCCGGCACTTGCCCTCGAAGCAACCACAGGATTGTCAAGCACGGCGAGCATATTTCTCATTGGTCTCATCTGCACGTTTTATTCGAGTATCGGCGGTATCAAGGCGGTTCTCGCCACGGACGTTTTTCAGGGCTTTCTCATGTTCGCCGCTATATTTTCCGTGATCGGTGTCGGATGCCACGACTTCGAGGGTGGTGCGTCGGAAGTTTGGGAAATCGCCAGTAGGGGACATCGTTTGGACATGTTGAGGTGGTTGAGAAATTTGCTGAGCGTTGTCAAAATTTCTAGTGCCCGATAAAGGATATTCGGGACAATTGACGATATGTTACCATTTTATTTAAGGGGTTACCCTCACTTGCGATTTTGAAAAAATCGATTTTTTTATTGCATTTTTTTGAAGTGCAATTTGAAGTGCAGTTTTTTTATGCCCGGAATAGATGACTCTATGTAAGTTTACAAAAAAAAATATTTTCTTCGTGTAAACTGAAATTGAAACTTTAAACGCGTTTTTCTCAAAATGGCATTTCTGAAGTCGGTGACCAAGATTACTCGAACACTAATGAACCGAACTTCTTGAAATTTTGCAGGCTTATTTAATACATCAAAATGTAGTCTTTAATCGTTCGATTTTTTTTTCGTTAAAATCGAACCATTAACTTTGACTGTCCGCCATTTTGTGAAAAATGAATATTTTTTAAAATCCTTCGATTAAAGACTAGTTTATACTTATATTTGACTAAATCCATCCGCATTTTTTTTCAGATGATCCACTTCGCCGCAATGTTGGTCACCGCAAACCGTGTATATAAAAACATTATTTCATTGACGGCCATTTGCCACTAAACAATGTAATATTTTTCAATAAAAAAATTACTGAAAGTTCTTCAAGATGTGTTCTTTAAGATGGTATATTGATCGATTAAAAAAGTTTTGTAGTTTTCTTCAAAAAAATTCATGAAAAAGGCCTTTTTTGCGCTACAAGTGGGGGTAACGCCTTAAATTTATTCAGTAAATTCTTTGCCATATACGGAATGCACCCTCCAAATTTCAAAACGTACGTCTATGCCGTTTCTGTAAAATTTACAATTAAAGAAACACTTTTTAACATAGGGAGATGCCTACGTCCATCGCTGAATGACAGTATTACGCACGAAATAGTGTCAAAACATGTTTAAAATGTTATGGAAAACTGTGAAATTAGTCAGTATATTATGACACTGATGATGAAATTTTCATAATGTACTGAGTGGCAAACTGTCAAATCACTACAATTACATCATGACAATTCCGTCTCCCTTTGCATTATGACATTTAGACATTTCCCTATGTTAAATAGTATTTCTTTAATTGTAAATTTTATAGAAACGGTGTAGACCATCAATTAAAAATGTAGAGGTCGCATTCAGTATATGACAAAGAATTTACTGTATAAATTTGAATCAAATGGTAACGTATCGTCAATTGTCACGAAACACCTTAATTCCCTTCTTTTGATTCCCCGAGTCGAAAAACAAATACTGGTTCCCAGTTTTTCGAAGCCTGATTGAAGACACTTTTCGTCTTTGGGACATGCTGAGTAACGATGTCTAACATTTCTTGTAACGGGGAACAAAATTGTATGCGGCGGAGAACTAAGCCCTCTTTTATCCCTGGTACTCTAACCATGATTTGGATCTAGTAATTGAACATTAACAATTGATTTCCCGAGCTAAAAAACAAATACTGGTTTTCAGTTTTTTGAAGCCTGATCGAAAACACTTTCCGTCTTTGGGAGATGCTGAGTAGAGATGTCTAATTTTGCTTGTAACGGGAAACAAAATTGTATCAGGTTGAGAACTAAGCCCTTTTTAGCCTTGGTGCTCTGATCATTATTTGGATTTAGTATTTAAACATTAACAATTATTGGATGTATTGCGTATATCCATGTCGTTTACTTTGGGTGCGAACCAAATCGAGATTAGACCAGACAGACTTTATTTTTCAATTCAAAGACTTTGCTACATAGCATCTTAATGAATTTCAAGTATCGGAATTTTTGGGTGGAACTTAAGAAAAAGCAAAAACGAAGTAAAAAGGATAGAAACAGTAATTTGGAAGAATCATATCCGGCCCAGCAGGACCAAATTCCCTTTTCGACTTACGTTTGTACGTAGAGAATATGCGAAGTACAAAAAAAAGTCTGATTCTCGTTCGTTCCAATGCAGCTTCGATTGGGATCCTACAGTGAGGCACACCTGGTGGTCGTTGACGGCAGGTGGAATGGGTTTCTTCCTGTCGAACTTTGGTGTCAATCAAGTGCACGTCCAACGACTTTTGTCTGCCAAGTGAGTTTTGCTAAAGTCGTATAAAGAGATGTATCTATTCAGCAGGTGGTTTGATACAAAAATTCAATTCGCAGAACATTAAAATCGGCCCAGCTAGCCCTGTTTCTCAATACGCCAATCATCATAGCCATGGTAGTGGCCACATCGTTCTCGGGTTTGGTACTGTACGCGTGGTTCGAGCCCTGCGATCCCCTCGCATCCGGTCAAATTACGTCGTTCGATCAAGTTATGCCGTACTTCGCTAAAGTACGAATGTCGAAGATACCAGGACTGACGGGCTTCTTTATAGCAGGTGTATTCAGCGCTTCGCTGAGCACCGTATCGGCAATGTTGAACTCACTCGCCGCGGTGGCAATAGCCGATTACCTAACGCCGATGTTTCGGAAATTCGGCAGCGAATTGTCCGACTCGCAGGCACCGATGTACGGCAAGATTCTCTGCGGCGTTAACGGCCTCATGTGCATCGGTATAGCCTTCATCTCTTCGAGCTTTGGCAATCTCATACAAACGGCACTGGCGATAAACGGAACCATGGGTGGTCCGGTACTCGGTCTCTTCAGTCTCGGTGTATTTCTCGAAAACGCCAACGAGCGAGGCGCCGTGATCGGCACCATCTTCACTCTTTGCTTCATGACTTGGATGACGTTTGGACAACCTAAGCCGCCGATACAGGACCTACCGGTTTCCATCGACCGTTGTCCCAATTCGACACATCTGGACACTCTTGCCTATCAACAACTGATGGACACGCAATTCAAGTAAGCATGTCAATTATACTGTTTTACTTGTCTCTCTTTCTTAGGGCCGTCAGCCACCAGAGCGAAGATGAGCGGAGCTAGGAAGAACAACCAATAGAATCGCCCCGCTTAGCTTCGATGGACATGAATTCAGCGGCTGGTTGGTTGCTTGTTTTCTAGCTCCGCTCATCTCCGCTTTGGTGGATGATGGCCCTTATTAACGGGCGGAAATTAACCTTCACTCTGAGCTGTCTTTTATATAGTAGCTTCAAAGAATACGGTGGGGTTGTTTGTGTCCTGTGTGTTGACAAAGTGCAAGTTCGAATGAATCTCCAATGAGATCGCGACTCCAATGATTCGTCGCGAAGATTTAAATTTGTTGGGAGTGCGAAACGTTGGATACTTTGAGAACAGGAATTATGGTTCTGGGAAGCGTTGAAAGCAGCAACGGAAAGAGGGCTAATTCAACGATGAAAACTAGTTCAACTGAAAACCAAATTCATTCGCTATTCACTGCGATTGCAGAACCGAAAATGAAAAGGAGTACTTCTATCTCTACCGTATATCCTACATGTGGTATACACCCTTGGGATTCGCATCCACGATGATTCTCGGATACGCAGCGAGCTACCTCATCCGTAAATTTTCCAAAACCCCGATCGTCAAACCTGATCCGGATTTACTAACGCCGATTGTGGCGGCCCGTATGAGACGAAGACGCGAAGATATCACCAAAACCACAACGAGTCAGGTCTTTGTGCTGAGCACGAAGGAAATGGTTCCGGCCGAGTGATCGGCAGGTAACGCGTATTCTTATGAATATCCGCAACTGCGCCCAGCGAGTGTTCCAAAAGCATGATACCAAATGAATAAATATTTACAAAATAATACTCACAATTAGTATCATTCGAGTTGGGCCGCGAGCGGACACGAGACACTTTCGACAAAATAAAAGTTATTTTTCAATTAAAAAAAAACGTGGCGATAATTTGTTTTCTTACGTACAACCTCGTACTGCTGGGCTGTAGGCAACAATTTTGTGGCTGCAATTGAATGATCGCGTTGTTGTGTTAATGGGAAAATCTACGGCGCGGTTATTTTACCGCCCACACGATAGAAACGAACGCAATCTTTTTCCCCTCTTCAAAAGAGGTGATGTAGGTCAAATGAAAGAGTAAATCAAACGCAATTGTTCACAAACGGTTTATTCTAGCCATACAATTCGTTCTCCATTCGAAGTTATCGAACTCACGGTAATTCGTCAACACCTGAGAAAGTCCATGAAAAATAAAAAGAACACTATCAGGAAAAGTAACATTACTGGCAAAGTTCAATTTGTTGAAAAAGAAACCAGGCGATTAGTTCATACGCAACATAAGACATCATACGCTCAACGACCAGTGCTGCATCGTAAATGAATTTGCTACGTGAGCGATCAACAAGCAGAGACGATTGCGAATGATCCGGTTAATAGGGGCGACAATAAAATGAGATAACATTCAAGAGCGCACTTCTGTGGCGTTTCAAGCATTGATCGTTCGCGCTCAACTCGAAGAACGCGAAAAGAAGGAATATCCGTAGTCTCACAAGCAGAAACGACATCGAGTAGGATTATTTGCTTAATAATGAACATAAAACATTGATTGATGCACCGAAAACACTGGAAGATCAGCCTCCGATAAGTAATGTTTCTCCAATGAGCTGATGAGATGTCTAAGTGATCGCCACAGGCTACTGAGCATATCGGATAACTACTAGGATCGTCGTAACTCTTGTTACCATATTATCGACTCGATTAAAGGCACATTCCCTGCAATAAAATGTGTACCATACCATAAATTTATCGTTACAATTACTTATCGTGTCTGGCCGAGATGTAAGGCCAGCTTTGTGAGCTGGCGCGATCGAGCGATAAAACGTTCGAGAAAAGCACAGACGCGGAGGCAAAAGGCAAACCACTCGGGTCGCCCACGCGCGGAGCTCTTCAGTGAAACTTATACGTGCAATGAACAAGAGAGGATCGAAACGCTAATATGTGGGTCACCGGGAACTGAACCTTCATTATTCTCACAGCTACTTTTAATAGATCGACTCCGCGTTCGAGTTACGAAAGTGTCGAGATGAGTTCCGTCGACGTCGAGCCCGGAAAAGACATCACCCGCTGGACATGTCTAGTCCATTCTAATCATAGAATGGACTCTCCAGCGGATGTCTTTTCCGGTCGCGGCGTTATCAACCTGAGATCGATTTTCTTTGTCTCGGAGTATATGCTCGGCTGTGTCGAGTTGGCGAATCAACGGATCCCGAAGACCGCCATCACCGGAATGCACTTTGCAGATGGGGACGTGGCAACATGGATGTTGTACTTGGAAGACGATCCAAGCTTGTCTTTTGACTTAACACGTCCGCAGGCTTATGTTGTTCCACGTCCAAGAGGCAAAATAGACCGGGACGAGGAGAGAAGCTCGTCGATGGGCGTACGCGAGCATGATCGTAATGCAGTAGTAGTAGCGGAAGGAGAAGAAGGTGAAGACGATATGAAGTGAGGTGCGTGTAAGGTGGCCGGTAGTTTGTTGATCTAGGCGCGCCCAGCAATCCTCGAGAGCCTAAGTTTTCTGTGACGAGAGACATGCGAGCCTTGGGCATACACACAAAGACACTCACAGACGCATACATGCATATTCCCTAAGCGTGTTAGCGCGGTTTCTTTCTGGAACCCTCTGCACCCCGTGGGAACTTCGCCGTTCTCCGATCCATGATAATACACGCTGTTTGCCCAAACACCCAACACGTGGGCCATTAAAATGATTAAGGATTGTTGTTTCTTTTTCGCCCGGCGAGACGAAAGCGCGCGGCGTCCCCTGACCTTCCTACCGAAGCTTGATCCTTTAGTTTTTTACTGCCGCGGGAGGAGTTCGTGACTGAAATCCAACGCCGGAGCGAAGGAGAGCGAGCTTTTTTTTCCAAATGCTTCTTCGTATGCTCTTGGGGGCTTTTGTAAGCCCGTCCCTTCCACGTTTTTGCTACACACTTATCACTGCGCTATTTCGCCGACAGGGACTCTTCCCCAATGCACTGCTGTATCGCCTTTGGAGGACGGCGCAGGGAAATTGTGCAAAGCCTAGACGGATGAATGCAGCTATTTTTTGGCTGAGCTTCAGTTGCCGTGCAGAAATTGTCGTAGGGATCTAGTTGGATTCCCATATTTGTCCCTGTACTAAAACGTCATGATTGTACATTGTATTCTAATGGGGATTCCTCATTGGAATCCAATGTGGGAATTTAATTTTAATCCGGAAGTATTCCCACATTATCGAACAGAATTAGATACGATGCTTGATGCATTCCATCGCATTCTGTATGTTCAGTTTTCTAAACAAAATATGTAGATATACAAAATGCGTGGAGCTTGAACAAGTATAAAGCTTATCTGAAAAAAGTATAAATCGCTTGGAAAAGTATATCTTGAAAATCGATTCGTATCACATAACTGAAAATCCACTTTAATTAACATTTGTTATTTATTCTACTGCACGTTAACATAATATCACTACACACGTACCAGGTGTAGAAGTATGAAACCGGACTGTTTTTGTAAAAATTACACGCCTGTTGTTTGAAAATGATAAAAAAAGAATGAAGACGGCTTTCGGCGTCACATTCAATTGATCCGCGAGTTCTTGTTGACTTTGAGTATCATCTTCATCCAATAAGGCTTGCAATTCGTTGCTGCGAACTTTTTCGGTGGTTGCCCACGCTCTCCGTTTTTCACATCAAAATGACAACTTTTAAATTTTTTAACCACTGGAAACCCTGTTTTTTACCAAGAGCATGTTCACCGTAAGCTTCGACAAGCATTCGATGCGATTCTGCAGCAGTTTTATTCAAATGACAACAGAAAACCAATGCTGTCCGCAAATCGTAGTTCGTAGGCATAAAACTCGACATGTTTAAGGTTATAGAAAAATATACCGGTGTAGGGAACTTGGATTGTATGTTGAAAATCTTCGTCAGCTGTTAGAGGGAGATGATAGCGCTGCAGAAGCGGTCTTACGGTCCCTAAACTGATGGCTAGCACCGTCTATAGGGAAATTCCGGTTTCATACTTCTACACCTAGTGTAAGCTCACGAAGCGTGCAAGTTATGTTTTAACACGCTGAGTTTTTTCTCGTGACTTATTACATATTTTCGATTCGAACATGGTAAGAATTCTCAAACGGCGTTCATCAGGGTACAGTGCAGAATCCCATTGGATCCGAAGGACTCCCGATGTGCGGTGTTCCTAACTCATCCCTATAGAGATGATGCGGGTGCATCTTGGGACTCCTCAACGAATTTGTGCATGAGATCACGAAAGGCTATTTTTTGGCGCGATTCAACAAATTATGATATTCAAGTTTACATCGTTGGATCACACCCGAACTCTCGAAGTTCAAATTTTTTGGCAAACTTGGACCTCTCAATCGTTTCCATCGATTGGATGGTCCAAATCAATCCTAACCCTCATCAGAAATCTACTGCACAAATTCGCAGGATAAGATTTTAAATGACGAAGAAACTGAGGAGAGAAAAAACTTAAAAACCAATTTTACGCTGCATTCCAATGATGCAAACTTCAACACCATAATAAATCCCGGTTGAGAATTTCAAATAACTTATTCTCAAATGACGTTGATCGGCAATTAGCGCGGAATTCACTTGGATTCCAATGTGGACTCCCTACGTGCGGTGTACCTATCAAATTCCTATAGGGATGTGGTAGGATTTGGGGACTCCCTAACAAATTTCCGCATGGGTTGTGTTGTCATATAGTCGGTGCGCCTCAAAGCGGTTCACCATCAGAGTATAGGTCCAGTTCGAAGTTGCTCAACACGAAAGATCACCGCAACCGGCAACCGCTATTATTCCTGTTCTTGTTCTCGAAAAAAAAGGATGAGGAATCGAAACGGCCTTCTCTGTGCGAGATTTTACTGTTTCAGCCTGTCACTGGTAATCCTATGGGAGAGGAATGAAAGGGACTGGGCGCGCCGGGAAAAGGGCGCGTCGGGACTTCATTTCGCAGGGGAATGCGGTAGTCGTGTTCACGTATTCCGCGTTTGTATATAGAGGTTAAAACGCGGCTTGCAGTCCGATGCAGTCTTGGCCGCTGGCCGAGAGAGATCCGCGGAAATCCGCACAATGAAAGGTACCATCCGTTTGTACCGTACGCCGGCTATGCTGACCATCGGCTACCTTGGACTATCGCAGCGGCGGAGCCAAGTAAAAAGGAGAGAGGATAGTCATGAATGGTACGTTGACCAGGAGAGGGAGACGAGCACCGATCCCTCTACCTCTCTCTCTCTCTCTCTCTCTCTCTCTCTCTCTCTCTCTCTCTTTCTCCTCCCTCGGCTCTCTTTTATACTCCGATCGCGGCAGCAGTTTCATAGCAAACCTACACGTATACATAAGTAAACGCGTGTATGGAGCATTCCACGTGAAACGCGAGTCGTCCACGATTCAACAGCAATGTGACATATCCTTCCCTAAGAATGAGGAAAACGGCCAAACGCCATCGGCTTGCTCGCCATTTTTTTTCGGCGAATCAATTCATGATTTTATCAACATCGCAAATCCATAAAGAACTTTCCGATCACCGTTGAAGTGAAGGCTTCGCACGGAAGGGGGGCCCCGTATGTTCTTGTTCACGGTTGTACGTACCACACCAATGTGAGTTCTCGTATGGCAGAAGGTAGTTCATGCGCACGACGTCACAAACAATCAGGAGGCAAAGCTCCGAACGTCCGAGCGTATTATTCTCGAAAGAATATACGAGGGAAGCTCGTCCAGACGCGAAGCAAGTATTTTCACGAAGTTTCATTTCATTTCTTCGTCCCTATTGTGAAGACCAGACTGCAGGGAGTCCGAAATCCGATGAGATGGTGGAAAGTCTGCCGTCGAATTTCTATATCCAATAGTGCCGAATTTTGCGACTAGCGTTTAACCTCGATCTAACTTGCCACGTCAATAGGGTAGATTTGCCTTAATTGTACCTAAGCCTGAACCATGATCGGATTTCACGGATCACGCGTCACGTAATACCATTGGTGGATGTAAATGAAAGCACTAGTCAACCAAACGTGGTGTCATTCTTGTCACCCCTCCCCCGACAGGTGGACCAGTATTTACTCAGGCAATAAAAATACATAAATAGGGCCTTATGAAAAAAAAAGATTAAATATACAAATTCTCTTCCCACCTCGGCCAGAACATGGTATTGAAGTTGGCACCGTTGGGATGCAACGAAAATATCTTTTGGCCCACTTAGGCTACAAAAATGACTAAAATATTTTTGAACATTCTTATTAGGTTTCCATAACCTAAACTTGGTGAAAATAGTTTGGATACTAATAAAAATGAAGAAATTTGAAAATAAAGAAAAATTTGCGTTGCATTCCATCGATGCCAACTTCTACACCATGCTAAAAAAAGTTTCTTCGCTGAATCGCCGCTCATTTTTTTCCGTCTTGTTCTTAAACTTGGCTCTGCCCTTATTTTTTCGTAATACCCTTTTGAAACTGCCGTTTGGTTCGTTGAGTACCGATTATTTTTCGATTTTTTGCACAATTTCACAGCAGTCCCTCGGTCGTCGCAATTTTTTCCATACTCTAAACATCGATTCGGACTTTGTAGAATTATTTTGAATGAGGAGACACATTTTTAATATAGGGAAAAAAACAACCGCGATAGGGAACTTCAAGTAAAGGGCGTTTTGCCCCTTTGAGCTTACTTTCCGGCAAAAATACGTTAATTTTAATTTCATCCCCCTTCGAAAGTGTCACCCGTTTCATTCGATTTCATGACCCCATTCACACGTGCGCATTGAAAAAACATGTATTTAGTAGTTTCGATGAAATTAAAAGCGGACACCAAAGTAATATTCCTTTTCAGTCCTCTTCAGGTCAGATTGATAGCAGCCAGCCGTCAGATTGATCGAACCACGAAGATCGAACTTCTGCACCTCAGTCTTCACGATACCCACCATTACCCCCCAAAACCATCGAATCATGCATTGGCAGGACCGCGAATAGGCAATTCGGCGAGTTTTACCTGCTCAGAATCCGCACGCATTCTAACTTTGCAAAAAGAGCAACCGTTGAACGATTCCAAGGTGCGGATCGTTTGTCTCGTCTCCGATCGACGACCCTAACAAGTATGTTGGTCTTCCACAACATTCTGTTCGGCTACAGCTGGGGCGAGAAGCTAATTGGATGGAACGTAAGGCGCCAAAGTGATCGAACGAGGAAATGGCTTTCGTAATAGCCAACATAGACCAATTCAGCATTGTAACTTAATCTATATACCGCACGATCCGTATCGATGTGCTGCATCGGTTCTGCCCTCTACCCGGGAGGGTGACCGAACAAAGCCATATCCCGAGATACACAACCGTCTCGTTTCAATTGCCTCCGCATACACGTATGTAACCACCGTCGAAAAGCTTCTATAGCAGGCGTTTTGTGTATACGCGTGAGCAACGCTACATGTACACAAAACTTCCTATTTTATATGTGTCTACGAACTATGCGGAGCGCGCCCTTGAAATTGCTGAGACGATAAAATAGATCGTAAAAATGTGTACCGGGTGTTCGTGTGGAGTTCTGTTCGAACGAGAGAAGATTGGAAGACAACGAAGGCCAGTACGAACGAGCTTGTGTGTTCGACGGATGCTCTTGCTGGATCCCTGACGCGGATACCATTTTTCAAAAAGATTGATCACCATTTCGCGATTGCAAACTCGCTCACACCACATAGACATCGCGTTAACCGTGCAGAAATTTGTTGGTGAGTCCCCAGATCCTTCCACATCCCTATGGGGATTCGGTACACTGCAAATACAAGTGTGTTGTTTTTACACACTTTAGGTGTGTAAATAGACACTTTACACGTTTTAACGTGTGTGAAAAATAATGGTGTGAAAATAACACGGATAGATGCGTTCAAACAACACACTTACGTGTGTTGTTTTCTTACACACGTTAAAACGTGTAAAACGTGTCTACATCCATTTACGCACTCAAAGTGTGTAAAAACAACACGCTTATTTTTGCAGTACTGTACATACGTGGGATGCTTCGGAATCATAAATTCAATAACAAAAGCTTTTTATCGTCAAAATATATGTATTTAAACTGACCTCAACAGTACTTGTATATTACTCCGTGTTAATTGTATATATACAGTTATGATAGGTGTCTTCAGATTTTGAAAATTAATAATATACCTTGCAAATGATCTATCCGTAATGTATGTAACAACATGTTAAAATGGCAACGAATTCCATTACTATCATGAGCGGTGTCACTGTTTTTCTTGTCTTCGCATAGGCTAGGTTCTCATGCAGTTTCACGATGACGGCCGCTTTTTGCTTGTCAGTGATGGCCGCGACACTAAAATACGTCGCTAAAGATTCAATGCAGCTATCGAGGCTTTGGAAAATGGATTCCAATTTCAGGTTCTTCCACGTGAAGAACTCAAAAATGATCTATAAATGAACC
Organism: Ophion slaviceki; assembly: GCA_944452715.1. Lineage (NCBI taxonomy): Eukaryota > Metazoa > Arthropoda > Insecta > Hymenoptera > Ichneumonidae > Ophion > Ophion slaviceki. The sequence continues at coordinate 19,025,458 of OX101790.1, forward strand.
AAAAAGTTAAGACCAAATGGGGTCTACATGAATCAACCGGCCAATCAATCGATGTCACATCAACTAGTGCGTTGATGTGATTGTGTTGCTTTTTCCCGTGTTATTTTTGCTCGTGTCTTGCTATCGACGTGTGTTGTATAGTCCAATGTGTGTAATTATGCGTCTTGTATGTTGATTCTTCACGCTTTATGCGTGTTCGAATAAGCGTGTTGTTGATGGGGACAGCTACAAAGGTGTGTAATAACCTAATGTATAACACCAAATGCATAAGTGTGTAGAATAAACATGGCAACGCGTCTCTAGCCTATATGTTTTGTTACTTCTACATACTTTGAACACACGTCAAACACGCCTAGTTTTTGCAGTGAGGGACGCTGGACGTAGGGAGCCCACATTGGAATCCAAGTGAATTTTGTGCTATTTCCCGATTTACGTCGTTTAAGAATTTTTCATTTGACGTTCTCAACTGGAACTTGTTGGATCCCCCAAAAAAAATATCTTTTCGCGATCCCGTGCACACATTTGTTGGGGAGTCTGAAGATGCACCCACATCTCTATAGGGATTTTTTGGGGACACCGCACATAGGGAGTCCTCATAGGGGGATCCAATTGGATTCTGCACTGTTCCCGATGAACTCCGTTGGAGAAATCTTATCACGTTCGAATCGAAAATATGTGAAAAGTCACGAGAAAAAACTTGACGTGTTGAAACATAACCTGCACGCTTCATGAGTGTCTACGTGTATGGTAATATTGTGTCAATGTGCAGTGAAATAATTTTTTTTAAACGATAATTACAGTGTATTTTTAATTGTGAGATTTAAATCGATTTTTAAGATATATTTTTTCAAGGGATTTATACTTTTTTAAGATAACATCAATACTTTTTCCGGATCCAATGTATGAGCGTGTCGTTTTAAAATAGGGATCCAATGCCACGGCCCATTGGATCCCTATCAGGAATTAGGGACAAGTATGGAAATCCAATTCGATCCCCATGACAATTTCTGAACAGGTATATGTGCATATGTTGGTTTTCTTCACACCTGGCTACTTTAAAAACGACCATTACATTTTTCGAACAGGATCGTTGATTTTCGAGATTGTATATAAATATGCTTACATTTATCCAAAGATAATTCTGAAGAGATTGAAGTTTACGTGATATTGGGTATCGATCTTGATAATCATCTTTCCGCATACATATATGGATCACATGTCGGATGGGAAACCATGATTCAGAGTGTAAAAACTATTCGGACACACGTTAAGAATTGCCTCTCTCTCTCCCCCTCATGATTCTTCGACAAAGTGGTATAGCAGATGCTCTTCGAGTGATCGTTCACGCATCAAAGCTAATACGTTCGGTCGTGCATCGCTTTCTTCCTCGCCTGGTCCCATTTTGCCAAATTCCCGGTACGGCGAACCAAGTCCCGTCAGCTGTGGTTTCCCCGACGTAATTTGAGATCGCCCGGCAACGAAATCGTTATTCCGAGGAACTTTCCAAGCTGTATTGCAGAGAAACGATCCAATTTCACATCAGGTTTCGCGAGAAACAACGACTGGCGCGTGCAAAACGATTTCCGGTGAGTCGATACGTGTGGATCGGGAGGAAAGGGAAGATCCGATGGGCCAATCTACGATACATTTTGGGTGTACTCCAGGTGTACAAATGATCAGAATCCTTTAGCATCCGTGTTAAAGGATTTTTATGTGCTCGGCTCTCCTCTATCTTGAGCGGACAAAGAGTCAGATTTTACAATACATTCGATTGACCCGCTGCAGCGTTGTCAACGACCGCGATACGCGTATCGATACCCGAGGTTGATTCGTGGTTGAATCTGTTGTGAGGACACGATAGTTGCAGACCTATCCTCGCTCGCCTCAACCGCACGTACACTCCCTATGAACACGCAACGGAACACAGAAGTCCTCGTTGATTTCCCATTCAGCATTTTGTTGTATTCTTCACACAGTTGGTCGTCGCGGCTCGCCAAGCTCTTCGTCACCGTGGTCTCTCACGTTTCACTGCACTTGTACATTGTGTACTCGAAGCACGCTGAAAGCGATACTGGTTTGGGTGATCACCGTGGTATCGGTAGACCGCTATGTCTCCCAGCCTGGGAGACATTTCTTGAGGAAGAGCTAGTTAATCCAAAGACGAGTTGTTCTGCATTCGACGTTCGTACGTTTTTCCAGACGACATCATTTGCAGGATTGCAGTTGGAGAATGAATCGTCTTCTTGTGCGAGAAGTTTTCAACGTAGCCTCAACAAAATGCGGGACCTTGGACAGCTGAACGTGAGTGCCTTAGTAGGAATCACCACAGCCCAAGTATATCTCTATCGAGATCAGGTTTGGGTGTCTAGATGAAAAAGGCTTCAGTTAGGAGGCCAATCAAGGACCCAGCCGGGCTATTATTAGGGCTTCCTGACAAACAATCCAACCACGTTGATCGACCAACATGTTTGTAATTGGCCATCGAAGAGGATAACGATACATATTTCTCGGTTTCAATCGCCGCTGAATCTTGATTCGATTTATGCTCCTCATTCTAAATGCCGCATAAAAATTCGGAAAACAAAGTTCCTGTGAATTGAATTCAACATTTGGATTATTCGAACTACGTCGTGAAAATTCGATAACTTTAATATGTACTACATTTGGACTATTGGCATAGTGGGCTGTTCATCAGATCGAAATCGACCGGTTTACCAAAATCGATGAGCTCTGGTTAAATAATTTAGTGGACCGACTACCTTATGGAGGCTTGAAGGACCCCCAGTGAAATTGTGAATCCTCCCTTCAAGTGCCCAAACGAGGCTTCCAAACTAGGGCCCTGATAATGTTGGGGAAATTTAATGTGGGCCCAACCCACGTTCTATCTCAGTATCCAGTCAGGTTGTAGTTTGGATTAACTATAGATCAGCGGTATTGGAATACCTCCTAGGCCTGCCTAATCAGGGCAAGTATAAATGATCACATACGAGGACATAGCCAGCGTTTGAAATACTGTTCGACCGATTCTATTACACGATCAATGCGATCATTATGAAATTCCTGCTTCGGCATCCTAAATACTTGGCAGCAATGACGCAGCAGCAGCAAGTAACGAAGTCGCCAATTGCAAATCATGCAATCGTAGCTTTCCACCGGTTCTTTAATCCTGCCTTATTCCCATTTTTCCTTCACACCCAATGTCCCAGAAACTTCCAATTATACAAGTATTGCATTTATTTATGTTACACGTGAGTGCCGGGGTCTTGGCGACTCGTATCGAAGCCGTCACGAGTGAAATTCATTATTGCCTTCCCGCGTTCCCCAGAGAGGGGTATACGTGCTTGTGTTCATTGTTGTGCACGCGTAAGTGGCAAAAATGTCGACGGAGGAATGAATGAATGGGGCGCTCGGCCTCGTGCAAACGAGACTCGAGAGCGAGGGGCTTAACACTTTGAAATTCGTCCTGGAGAAGAAACACGCCAGTTCCTTCGGGGAGGCGAACCGACGACGAATAATTCATGCAAATGGCTGTGCATGCGAATATGAGGGAGACAGACGGAAAGAGGGGCGAGAGGGTGCAGATGTACAAGCGCGAGAAAAATATCCGGCCCACGCCGATAATCAAGATCGAACAACCGTGGCTGTTGAGCCACTGCGATGCGAAACGGATTTAACATATACACTTTATGAGTACAAGTGAGACCGCTGTGCTTCATCCAGAGCTGAGTACAACTACGGAGAGGTGGCAAGATTTTAATTTCAAATCTCGCAGAGGGCGAGCCAACAACTTTTTCTTTTTTCTTTTTCTTTCTTTCTTCAACGGATCGCAAGCCATTGTGCCTCTGATCTCTGACATTCGATGTTCCCCACTTCCGAATGATGTTCGGTTTTTTTAAATAAATGCAAATTCGTGGCGGCTCCGACCTCGGTAAAAACGCCGTCGAGTTTTGATCGACCCCAGACGCTCTCTACGCTCGAATAAGTAAAAGGAATTAATTTGAATAATTGAGTAAATTTGTGGCCGGAAGAATGGAATTCCTGCACGGATGATAACCAAGTGTCATCAACGGGAATACGCTCGTGAGGTGACGTGATCCAAGGACTGGGAAAAAAAAGCGGTCAAGGTATGCGTGTTGCACGCCCAAGTAGGTACGTGCATAATTGTTGTATTGAATGAACACTCGGTTATGTGCGAAAAGTTTGCGAACTCGTTCTTTGGATAACGGTACACCGATATCTCAAAATACAAGCACTGATAGTTTCGCTTGCCAATAATTCATACCTAAAATATTCCGAGTATCCCTCAAAATATGGAAAACATAAGCGTGTCTAATTAAAAACTGTCTATGATATGTTACTTCCGCAAACTAGTTATATCTAGTAACTACACTAATGTCATCTCAAACACTCACTCATGGGTGATGTCACCCAAATCTAATGATCAATCCATTTGGGTTTAATTCTTAAGGAGTTTCGAGGCTCAAATCGAAATGCTTGTAGACGATTGAAGTTCACATCACCGAGGAATAAATTAAGGGTGCATTAACTGTCCAAAAATTAATCCGTTTCAGAACATAGATTCGGAGATTTTTAGTGTTCAAATTAAGCCTTTATTCATTTGGTAATACACACGGCACCTCGTAGACACAAGTTGTAGGGCTGAAGGGACCAGAGATGGGCATACTCGAATACTTTTAGTATTAGAGTATGACAGAATGTCGTGCAAAAAATTTAAGCGCATTCTGTACTATTGTTTTACAATCATCAAACTTTAGGTATACTTTAATAGTATATTTAAGTATACAAAACAATTTTTTTTAATGAATTCATCATCAAAATGACGGAGCTGTGACAGAGTGTTATACGGTGTTTAGGAATCCCATAATATAAAAAATACCAAAAATCCGTTTTTCGTATTCACAATTCGGGGAAATTCTTAAAAATAAAATAACGAGTGTCTTTCCGTGAGAAAAAAAAATATTTTTGCATATTTCGCCCTGAAACGGACGTTCCACTTGCTCAATAAAATCTAAATTAATTTTTTTCTGGAAGACTAGTCAAAGACGCACATTTTCGTTTTTTACGAATGTAAATACGTCAAATCCTGCCCAAGTTACAGCCATTTGAATAGAAAAATATTAAAAAATGGTAATCAACGAGAAAAAACGTCAGAAATTAAAAAAAAAACGCCGCCACTCGGTTTAGATTTTTCAATAAAGTAACTCGATTTTTCAAAATTATTTGTGCATTTTTTGTTTACTTGCTGAAGTGACGTGGAATGGCTCATTTATAGTTCTATCGTTTACAGGAAAAAAAAGAAATCGATTTTTTGATCGTTGTAAATGTATATCCCGCCTTAATAATACTCGAAAAAAGATGTAAATTTTGAACTCGAACAGTTTGTTTTCGGACATTATGGAAACATGTAGGTTAGACGTGGCAACACTTCGTTGACTAGTTCGGTTGGGTGAGCCACCCACAGTCAAGCATTAACTGGCGGGTATTTCAAAATCGGCAGGTGTTTAAAACGTGCATAGTTTTACAGCAATGGAACATTACAATAAAGTGTATTTATTCGTCCGCTCGACATTTTTATCGTTTTCACGACTTTGTCCAAACAAAAAGTCTTTATAAAAAGTTGAACGTTTTTCATCGTGTAAATACCCTGGAGCCGACGATGCTTTAACGGAGACTTTGTCCTTGAAAGCAGCGGGAGATGTTAGCGACTCAACATGAGCAGCTAGAAGAAGAGGAGGGATGCCTCTATGGACCAGGCATTGCCGATTAGCGGTAATTATAAACACATTTGTGTAAACACATTACAAAACTTTAAACGCGTTTTTGTCGAAAACACGTTTTTCTCGAAAAAACGTTTTTAAAAATGGCTGACATTCTCCTGACCGCTGTAATTAACATATCGACCTGAAATTTGGAGAGCATATTCAGAAAATATGTCTTCACGGAATGACGGATCGTTTTTTCGATAGATACATTTTTGCATTTATTATTTATCTTTTTGTGCGAAAAAAACGTGAAAATTCGATTTTTTTTAAATTGCCGCCATTTTCCGAAATTTCTACTAAACGAAAAACCCATCCGTCATTCCATGACCAAAGGGTCACAGATTGATAATATGCTTTGAATTTGTGTTTCAGATCAACAAAGAGGGAGCAGTGATGTCAGCCGTTTACCTCCCGCGATTTGAGGACCTGTTTTCGCGGAGATGCAACGGTCGCCATTTTGGTTTTTTTTTTTTTTTAAACATTTTTTACGTTTTGTATATCATGAATAAAAGCAAGAAAAAACCGCACTCAAAAAGCTTTACTCGTTTCCTTTAAAAAACATAAAATGTAAATACCTGAAATATGGCACTCCAAGGACAAAGTCTCCCTTAACAATTATCAGTAGTGTCAATGACGGTGTCGGTTATTTTGTCTTGAATAAAATTGCAACATATTTATGTTTAACTGCAAAAGTTATACCTACTGATATAATTTGCCGGCTCAGAAATATTTTGCCACAATATTATGAGTTGGATATTGCCCAATAGAAATTTATTTTCACTTGCAATTTTATTGGCAAGAAGTCTGCAGCCTGCTGAAAACTCATTGTATTTTCATCCCCGCTCTTGCAGCCAAGGAACGGCATTGAAACTTCTTAAATCTCCAACTACATACACTGAGAAAAGAAAATCGTTGAATGGGCAAAATGCATTTTGTTGTCTCGAAATTTTGTTGTTTTAGCAGTTGCTCAGACATGCTAAATAAGCTACACTTCACACTACTAAAACTGTCAGTTAGATTGACAAAACGTGTTTTATGCCAACCAAAAATCAAGTTGACCGTATTTAAAGATACATTTTATTAAACCAACTGTATTTTGGACGGATGAACGAATTTTTTTTTTCAGTGTATCAAAACCCTTGGGGTTGAAAGTCACATCAATAGCACGGATAGAAGACGGGGGGGGGGGGGGGCGAGGGCACTGTGCTGTGACAGGCAGACGGAGAGACACGACAATCTCGCAATTCTAGTGGGTGGAGAACCCACGAACGCCAAGATTGAGAGCAGCTCCAGAAGATCGAGAATCGAGCTGAGAAAAATTGTCGTCGACTAGCAAAGCCCCACGTTCAAAATAACACACGTGCGCCCGTATTACTCCATGTCTGCCGATGAAAAATGTGTTTCGCGGCGCCGCATCAAGAGACAAGAAAAAAAGCCAGCGGAACTTATATTTTTAAGCCCGTATATGTCTGGCAGACGAAATTAGATTTTGGCACAGACGTATTCCCTATTTTTTTCCTCGCCAGGGGGGGAGGCCCGATAGTCGCGCGAACAAAGACACAAAGGAGAAGAGGACGAATATGGAGAAGGAGCAACTCGATCATGAAACGATTTCAGCGAGAAGGAAGGATTCATCAGGCCGGAGGAATTTCCAGAGGCGTGACGCGGCAACAATTTTTTTTGATTATTCTTTATCCGCGTGCGCGACTCTTTGCCAACGTTTGAATATTTATCATGGTCGATGGTATATGAGAACTGCAGGGGGAGTCTAGAGGTTATGCGCGATGTTCCGAGACGAAGGAACCGGCGCGAGAAAAGGTGACAGTATATTATGGGTTGGTTCGACCCTGCGGATCGGTTGCCGAGACTCACCATGTTCAACGTAGTCGTAAATTGTCATTTGCTCAGCCCTAAAAAGAACACACGGATTTTTTGGCTACGTTATCCGTCCACGCCCGCGAGACCCGATCAACTTTCCAATGTTAGGCATCATATCTGCAATACCGCAATTTGTGTTTTTCTGAAGAAAAAAAACTGTCAGATCCAATTGTGTACTCATAGGGTTGAGCCGCCTTCTGGTTTTCTCCGTAGATCACGTACACAGGTTTTTTGCCAATTGCCTTCTTTCAATTCCTTCTTCCCTATCTTCCTCCTCCACCTACTTTCCGTGCAGCAGTTGTCATATGGATCCAATTGGATTGTCATACTTGTCTTTATTTCCTCATAGGGATCCAATGAGTCATCGCATTGGATCCCTATACTAAATCATCACGTCCCTACATTGGATTAGAATCGGAATTTCTGATTGGGATCCAATGTGCAAATCCAATTTGAATCCTATAAAACTCTCAGACCCAATTGTGTACTCATAGGGTTGAGCCGCCTACTGGTTCCCTCATAGATGACGTACAATTCTTTTTTGCCAATTGCCTTCTTTCAATTCCTTTTCCCCTATCTTCCTCCTCCACTTACTTTCCGTGCAGCAGTTGTCATATGGATCCAATTGGATTGCCATACTTGTCTTTATTTCCTCATAGGGATCCAATGAGTCATCGCATTGGATCCCTATACTAAATCATCACGTCCCTACATTGGATTAGAATCGGAATTTCTGATTGGGATCCAATGTGTAAATCCAATTTGAATCCTAAAAAAACTCTCAGACCCAATTGTGTACTCATAGGGTTGAGCCGCCTACTGGTTCCCTCATAGATGACGTACAATTATTTTTTGCCAATTGCCTTATTTCTATTTCTTCTTCCCTATCTTCCTCCTCCACTTACTTTCCGTGCAGCAATTGTCGTAGGGATCCAATTGGATTGCGATACTTGTCTCTATTTCCTCATAGGGATCCAATGAGTCATCGCATTGGGTCCCTATACTACACCATCACGTTCCTACATTGGATTAGAATCGGAATTCCTCATTGGGATCCAATGTGCAAATCCAATTTGAATCCTAGAGGATTCCCACATTATCAAAGAGAATCCGATACGATTCTTGATGAACCCCATCGCATTATGTACATTGAATTTTCTAAACTAAATAGATAGATATACAAAATGAGTAGATCTTGAAAAAGTATAAACCGTTCAGAGAAGTATAACTTAAAAATCGATTTGATTCACACCGCTGAAAATCCACGGTAATTATCGTTTGTTATTTATTTTACTGTACTTTGACATGACATCACCACACACGTACACGCTCCTGGAAGCCTGCAGGTTATGTTTCAACACGCTGAGTTTTTTCTCGTGACTTTTCACATACTTTCGATTCAAGCGTGGTAAGAATTCGCAAACGGCGTTCATCAGGGAACAGTGTAGAATCCAATTAGGTCCCAATGAAGACTCCCCGTGTGGGGAGTCCCTAACAAATCTCTATAGAGATGTCGGTGCATCTTGGGAGTCCCCAACAAATTTGTGCATGGGATCACGAAAGGATATTTTTTTCGAGAGATCCAAAAAATTCCGGTTAAGAATTGCAAATTACAAATTCTCAAACGACGTCAATCGGGGAAACAGTTCGGAATCCACTTGGATTCCAATGTAGACTCCCTACATATAGCGGCCCTATCAAGTTCCTATAGGGATGCGATAGGATCTGGGGACCCCCCAACAAATTTCAGCACGTGGAAACTCGTCCCATCGTCCATCCCATCGTCGGCGAACAAGGCTCGCTGCTGTCGTCTGATCGAGACAAACGCCACTTTGAACGACTCTCTGACTGCCCAACTATGCGTTAATCATCTCGTTACGCGATCCGTCCAACAATGTACCGCGCCATTGCGACCGCGGCAAAACGCTATCCCGATAAGAAAAAAATGCGCTGTTTTGTTCTCTTTACGAGGATCGTCAATTGCGAGGAATTTGCTTTTGCGGGTGGGCAGTTCCAAATGTTCGGAGCGTTCGTGTGAGTCGAGCGGGTTGTATTAATTCGCCGCCTTTCAGGATGCGTGAAAAAAAAAAGAAAATTCAACTGTTGCTTATTCGAACAATAATAACAAATAAACAGGTGACATATGAGCTTTAACTAAAATTTAATTTGCGTAACAATAATGCTATCGCGATTGATGAAAAGCTGTAAGGATTAGCTTCGAAAATCTCCAGCTGGATTTGACAAATATTAATTAATTGTTGAGTTATTCCAGCCTGACCATACAGCACGAATTATCCGTCCAAATAGAACTCATAAAATGATGTGGCGCCCTTATTTTTTGCTTTATAGCAAATGATGGCAATTTTTGCTATCATTTTCTTACACCTAGTAATATTGATCAAAGGGCTAAGGATTGAAGAAAATACATTGGCTAGGCCCTGACGTGTATATTGCAGGACAAATCGGAAACGGGCGGCGGGGTCGAAAGGAGAAAATTGATAAAATTACGCGAATCGAACTTGTTCCAAAATGTCGGCTTCCGATCTCTCTTGTCAACTTCCCTGTCATTGTAGACATCAATTACTGATGCTGTATTTTTCGCGAAGGATCGCGAAGGAGAGAGAGAGAGAGAGAGAGAGAGAGAGAGAGAGAGAGAGAGAGAGAGAGAGAGAGAGACATATATAGATATGGAGATTGGTTAGCTGGCTGTCCCACGCATAAAAGAGGAGCCTTCCCACATCGAAGGGACGGGAGAACCCGTTGGCGCCGCTTTGAAGACGGCCGCCAACGAAGTAAAGCTACAACGCGCATCTCAAGACTGACTCTCTCTCTCTTTCTCTCTCTCTCTCTCTCTCTCTCTCTCTCTCTCTCTCTCTCTCTCTCTCTCTCTCTCTCTCTCTCTCTCTCTCTCTCTCTCTCTCTCTCGCAGTAAATCGCGAGAGCTACTCCAACGCGTGGTAGCGACGCAGCATCGAGGCAATCGCCAGCCACGCGGAAGTCAAATTTTCTGATCGTTCTGCAAAGATAAAAAAAAATTGCGCTCAATTTACGGCTAACTCGACGTGCGTGTACTCGCCGAAACATCTTTCATTTGCCCACTCCTCGTTCCTTCCACCAAAATAAAGTGCTTATCGTTGCGAAAGAAATGCACATTTCTCCTCCATACCCCAAGATAACATTTATCGTCCAACTTCGTGCAAATTCGATTCTTAAATAATGTTTCGCAATGTTTTCTCGACCCTTTCGAATTTTTAATATCCGCGGCTGTGTTGCCCACTGCGCTCGGTTCGTTTCCTGATAATAATCAATGGACGCAAATGCCTGATGTCGATGATGTTGATTTTTGAGGAGGACTTTACGTTGCTCAAGTTTTTTGCTGCTGGCGTAACAGTAGGGAGCAGCAAGCGCGCACATGTCCAACAGTAATTAATCATCGAAGATTAATCCAAAATGGGATTTATTCGAGAATCCCTGCTGTTCGACGATTGATTAGACGTCACAGATCAGCGTAATGAGAAGAAAGCGAGCAACCGCATATGGTGTTCCGACAGAAAAAAAAATAACTCGCGAGGATTTATGATTTTAATTTACAGACATGAAGATATGTATATGTTTGTATGTAGTTGGAGAACAACACAGAGAGAGAGGGACAGGGAGAGAGAGAGAGAGAGAGAGAGAGAGAGAGAGAGAGAGAGAAGTTACATGTAGGATCTTTCGGTAGTCCGTGTAAGCGCGCGTGTGTTTTGACACATTTCAAGAAGGTCCCCACTCAAGATGTCACATTAATCTCAACCCTTGGAAAAGCCCAAGATCAGCAGTGGCCAGGCACCTAAATAATAACCATCATCCTAGTCATGTGGAACGTATGCCGTTGGGATTTACCCGCTGAGCCCACAGAGGAAGAGCTCAAAGCATGCGCACGAGGCTCTGTTCTTTTTTACTTTTTTTCTTCTTCTCTTTTTTTCTCCAGAAATGTAAGACGTTAAAGGCGGTGGTTTTTCGCCGCGTAACCCGAGAACAGGAGTGCAGGAAGTAAGAAGGACAGGTTGTACGCGGGTGAGCGGAGATTAGGTCGGCAAGGGATAAGGCCAAAGTACCAAAATCGGAGCTCTCGGACACAGAGAAAGAGAGAGATGACGCGATATACTGGGAGGTCGAGATAGATTCACCCTGACAATAAAACTCTCCGGAAAAATGACCCCGGAAACAACCTACAATCTTTACTGACAAATCCTCGTGAACGTTGTCGATGGAATGGCCACGAAGAGGTCACCAGCTCAGAAACAAATAATTATATCGCGTAAAATTCTCTTTAGAAGAACGAGGCAGCGTCTTGCTTGGATGAAGGTGCGAAAATGGAGCGACCAATCCAATTTATGAAAAATTATTATGAAGAATTTTCAGGTACTGAATTCCATTGGATGGATCTAGACTGGGATGCAGTTTTTCAAGACTGTGATCGCCCTCGATCTAGCAGATTGCCATCTTCCCCCTCTCAACCCTACGCCACGGTATGAGAAATATTGAAGAAGGGGTGAGAAAGCAAAAAATAAAAATCGGTTGATGATAATGCGCGAATACACGTGTATGTGTACGACTCGAAATTGGATATAAATCATTTGATGATAAAATTGCATCGTTGAAGTGCAAGGAAAATTCACTCTTCTGAATTGTTTAATTTTTTTAGCCGATGTAGCATCTGAAAATCGCTTACAATTAAACGTTTCTACGAGTTCTTATTAGAGATTCGCAACATTAATTTGCAGAGAAAAGCTTTGGTAATGAAAAAAATGAACAAATGAAAAATGAACGAAAAAAATCATTGCATTTCAACGATGCGAACTTCAACGTCTTAAGGCCTTAGGCCACAGTAACGGGTATAAAATCATGTGCGAATTTAACAATTCTTTTTCGTATGAAAAAATGATTCACTCATAAAATTAATACACATCTATTTAGTATGAATATCAAGGTGTTAGAATATATATATATATATATATATATATATATATATATATATATATATATATATATATATATATATATATATTTCGAAGTACTAAATGCCAACTACTCGAAACTTCTCGAAACATCTTTTTCCAATAGGCGTGACAAATAACAATTTTCACTCGATTTACTTCAAATTCAAAAGGTATGTTCCTAATTGCATTTTGCAGAGCAGTACGTACGGAATTTCTGATTAATCGAAAACTTTTCATTTTATGAGCAGTTTATGAGCAGTTATAGCGAAATTTTACACTGAAAATTCATTTCTTAAGTTCAACTACCTAGAACTTTTGAATAAAACAATATTTTTTAAATTCCGTACGTACTTCTCTAGGTATTTTAATGTAGGTTGACGAGAATTTTTGTTTTTTGTTCTAGGTAAAAAATTTTGGATGCTAAATATCACGCCGCGGAGCGCCTAAAAAAAGATAATAAAATATTAGTAGTCGGCCATTTTGTACATCGAAAAAAAAAAAATATTTTTTCTAACAGCTTGATATTCATACTAAATAGATATGTAATTAATTTTATGAATGAATCACTTTTTCATACGAAAAAAATGGTTAAATTCGCACATGATTTTATACCGTTCACTGTGGCCTAAGGCTTTAATTTGTTTCGTCTCGAAACACAAAAGACGTTTTCCGTCTGGGGAGTCCCCAGATCCCACCATATCCCTATACGGGTTTGATAGGGACGCCGCACGTAGGGAGTTCACATTGGAATCCAAGTGCATTACGCGCTATTTCCCGATTGACGTCGCTTGAGGATTCTTTAATTGAAATGCTCAAATGGAATTTATTGGGTCGCTCAAAAAAAATAACCTTTCGTGCTCCCGTGCACAAATTTGTTGGGGAGTCCCAAGATTCAGGGTGCGTGGTAGGGGGAAGTCCCCCAGTGGCGGACACCAAAAGTTTTCAGACAATATAAACAGAAATGTAACTTTATTTATTAAATAACTACGTCAACGAAGTTTACAACCACAATAAATTAACAAAAATGCAACCTCTGCATAAACATGCTTAAGGGATAACACCACTCTACGTTTTTGGAAAAATACTTTTTTTTGCTTAAAAAATACTTTGTGGTTATAAAAACAATATGCAATTGGTCCGGTAGCGACATTTTTTTTAAAGGTTCAATTGTCGATTTTGCCGCAGCGCCTCGGACTTCTTTCATGCGCCTCGTACAACTTTGCCCGCGTTTTTCTCGAAATCACTTTTTTCAAACTGGGAGGACGGATTACTCGAACATCTTTGCATGGATCGATCTAAAATTTTGATAGTAGCTTCACAATTACATTCTCTATGGGAGTACGTAGCCGTTTTTCTATTAAATGTAAACTTTTTTTATAAACAATTTACTGTTTATTTTTTTAGCAAAAAGCGATTTATTTCTTTTAAAGTGCGCTATTTTTTCAAAATTTGACTAAAAAAATCCCTACGTAGTCCCATAGCCAATAACATATAGATTATATTTTTTTTAGTTCTTGTTCCAGGTCTTATACTTTACGAGAAAACCGTTCTCCCGTAAAACTATTTGTAAAAACAACTTTTTCAAAATAGGCTCTGTCGCCGCCATTTTGTATGAAAATTATAATGATTTTTTTTTATACTATATGTGTTAAATAAACCCTCTCGAAATAAATCCTATTCCTTTTTTCATACTCCCAAAATAAATTATCAAAGTTAAGCCTTATTTTCAGCAGCTAGAAAGGTGTTATTGAACACCTTTTTATTGAACACCCTTGAACACTTAAATCAAACTTTGGTAAAACGTTGCGACTTGCCGAGCTAGTACGACCAGTGTTACGGGACTTCCCCCTAATATTATGCTAAAGTGCGATAAAATAAATAACAAACGATAATTACAGTGCATTTTCAGTGACGTGATTCAACTCGATTTCTAAGATATACTTTTTTAAGCTCCACTCATTTTCCAAATCCATATATTTTGATTGAAAAGTTCAACGTGCAGAATGCAATGAGATCCATGAAGAATCGTATCGGATTCTATTCGATAATGTGGGAAACGTCGGCACAACGCTGATCCTCAACACGGCCTCCATCCGGAAGCCACAAACTCTTCTCAATGTGGGAATCCTTTAGGATTCAAATTCGATTCCTACATTGGATTCCAATGAATCCCGATTAGAATCCAACGTAATAGCGTGACGTTTCAGTATACGGATCCAATGCGACGACCCATTCGATCTCTATCAGGAAGTGGCGCCAAGTGTTTGAATCCAATTGGATCCCTACGACAATTGCTGCAGGGGTTCCTGTTTTCCATTCCATTGCTTAAGGGTCTATACCAGGGTGACACGTTCACCAAATTTCCGAAAATCACCCAAATGTTCAGCGTTCACACTGGTATAGCCCCTTACCCATGTAGGGTGATCGGTAGTGGCCAATGATTGGCCGATGCTCGACGCCAAGCTTGCCAACATTGGCACTCGAGCTTGGCCCGATCATCGACCGAGCCTTGGATGATAAGAGCGGCCCGATATTCGCAATCAATATTGGCCCTAGAATGGCTTATGAGAATCGGCCGAGCATCGCGTAGGAGTGCATTCGAGAATCGGCCAACAATAAGCCCCCTCAAGATTGCCATCATTGCCACTCGAGCTTGGCCCGATTATCGACCGAGTCTTGGCGGATAATTGTGACCCAATATAGATCACCAAAATTGGGCCTGCACCGCAAAAAAAAAAAAATTAATTATTTTTGTATTGTAATTCGTCATTACCTGGTCTTTCGAAATGATTAGTTCGAAGAAAATATTTCACCCCATAATGGGGCTCGAACCTTGAACTTCCCTACTCATAGCCAAACACGCTGCCCCTATGCTACCGAGTGCTTGTAACATTTGAATCGCAGATATGGCATAAGATACCAAATGGATTCTGATCATTATTTGTATGACATAAACTATATCAATTAGTTAATATCATTGTGATAATTAGAGAGTGTTATCGAATGACATATTATAGAATTTTCAAACCTAACCTATATATATATATAATTCTTCTCTCTCCACCTTCTCTACCCCCACAACCCGTTAATATGTGTGTTGCAATAAAGACAGACCATTAGTTCATTAGTCCAAGTTTACTTTGAATAAATAAATATATTTAAAATGAATAATTCCAATAATGGAATGCAATAGCAAAAACTTGATTTCACGAAAAATCTAGTTAATTCAAATAAAAAATTAATAAATAGACGCGGTTAGTTAATATTAATAGAATTTTTCTGTCAGTGTAGGATGGTTCATAAAAATCGGCAGAATATCGCGTATAAGCTCGTTCGAGAATCGGCCAACAATGAGTGCATTGATTTGGTAGTATATTTGTTAAGAAAAATGTCCAATGGACTCGTAAAAAGTATTTATCTCGTCTCTCAATGATTTCAACGCGAAACAATGAATCGTCAATATACGAATTGCGGTTCGATCATGCGTTACTCGGCCGAACATTGGCCTCGTATCGGTAAAAACATGATTGGCGAGTCTATACTTCGCCAAACGTCGACCTCGTATCGATAAGCCAATGGTTAGAGAGCCTATATTGGGCCGAACATTGTCCTCGTATCGGCAAACCAATGATTGGCGAGTCTATACTTCGCCAAACATCGGCCTCATATCGATAAACCAATAATGAACAAGTCTATACTTGGCCGAACATTGGCCTCGTATTGGCAAACCAATGATTGGCCAGTCTATACTTCGCCAAACGTCGGCCTCGTATCGACAAGCCAATGATTAGCGAGTCTACGTTTGGCCGAACATCGGTCGCGTATCGGCAAACCAATGATTGCCGAGTCTATCTTTCGCCAAACATCGGCCTCGTATCGACAAGCCAATGCTATATTTGGCGAGCGAGTCTATATTTGGCCGAACATTGGCCTCGTATCAGCAAACCAATGTTGGCTAGTCAATACTCAGCCGAGCATTGGCGTACAATTGGTTAATCGATCATCGTCCCGCCAACATTGGTCCAAGTATTGGCCGTTACGGTTCGATTGGCGAAACCTACATGGGATAAGGGGTTACCCCCACTTGCGATTTTGAAAAAATCGATTTTTTTTTATTGCATTTTTTTGAAGTATAAGTATCCGGGCCCATACTTCTGTATGGGCCCGGAATAGATGACTCTATGTAAGTTTACAAAAAAAAATATTTTCTTCGTGTAAACTGAAATTGAAACTTTAAACGCGTTTTTCTCAAAATGGCATTTCTGAAGTCGGTGACCAAGATTACTCGAACACTAATGAACCGATCTTCTTGAAATTTTGCAGGCTTATTTAATACATAAAAATGTAGTCTTTAATCGTTCGGTTATTTTTTTCGAAAAAAAATGGCCGTTTTATAGCCAAAAAACGGCCGTTTTTTTCGTTAAAATCGAACCATCAACTTTGACTATCCGCCATTTTGTGAAAAATGAATATTTTTTAAAATCCTTCGATTAAAGACTAGTTTATACTTATATTTGACTAAATCCATCCGCATTTTTTTTTTCAGATGATCCACTTCGCCGCAATGTTGGTCACCGCAAACCGTGTATATAAAAACATTATTTCATTGACGGCCATTTGCCACTAAACAATGTAATATTTTTCAATAAAAAAATTACTGAAAGTTCTTCAAGATATGTTCTTTAAGATGGTATATTGATCGATTAAAAAAGTTTTGTAGTTATCTTTAAAAAAATTCATGAAAAAGGCCTTTTTTGCGCTACAAGTGGGGGTAACGCCTTAACAATGGCAACTCCTCTAGATGTGGAGAAAAAAAACACCGCAATCCAAAGCCCAATCTACCGAAACCTCCTTCACCTTTACGCTACTACCCAATGCGCCAAAAAAAGCAATTCGGCATTCGTTACCGTTGTTTCTTCTGTTTTCGATTGATCGCATCTGACCACCAAGCGAGGCTCGAATCACGTATTTTCCTCGGACTTTAAGCGGAAACCCGAAGAATAGCTGTTGATTATCGTCGTCACATCGGTCCCGTCACATTGTCGCGCGAATTTCCTTTCGTCGCTGAGGCTTTGAAAACAACGGGACCGCACCCCGGTGGGAGAGCGTGAAGTCGATCGTTGCAGGTCTGCGCTGCGAGGCACCCGCAGTTTTCACGGCTCTTTGGTTTTGCCGCCCAGCAAGTAGCGGCAAGGATCGGCCGTTACCGAGTGAGAAAAGGACCATTTCCGGGGAAAAAAACCGTAGAATTTAATACGGTTGAGCAAGAGTCCCGTATTTCCAAGGCTCGGGTTATTCAAAGATGGACCAACGAGAAGCAAAAATCAAGAGAAAAGAGAGAGAGAGAGAGAGAGAGAGAGAGAGAGAGAGAGAGAGAGAGAGAGAGAGAGAGAGAGTGCATGGCTCGACTGCATAACTCTCCTTACGGTCGGACGTCCCATTGTTCCCGTGAAATGTTCACACGTGTTAAGGCCCGAGCGAAAATGAAGGAAATTTACTGACCATCAAGAGCCCAAAAAAATAAAAAGGCATACAGCGAAACACGGAGAGCTGCAGCGGGCTGAGCCGCGAAACTGCCGAAGTGGGAAAAAAAAGAGATAAGAGAACACTTCGATGCTGTTTGATTATCGGCGCATCGCCATCGAGAAAAAAAACCACGACCATTTCGTTCCTGGCGAGCTGAATTTCCCCTAACGAGCGCCTCTTCAACGTCAATTCTTCTCCATTGAAGCCGAACGTTTACCACCAGCTAAAGGCTAACAAAAAATATATATGTATATATATACGTATATATATATATATATATATATATATATATATATATATATATATATATATATATATATATATATATATATATATATTTTGTTAGCCTTTAGCTGGTATATATATATATCTTTTACCTCTATACAACTCTCACGTATCCGATGCAGGTCGAAATTTCGTCCTGACCGGCCCGCATAGGAGCACTGCACGCGGCCGTTAATTGTCTCACGTCAATTGATTTAAAATCCATTAATAACACAATCAACTACGCGGCTGCGTATCGTAACGAGCCTGAACAATACATGCCTTTGGTACAATAAATCTCAATCGTTCTATAACTTCTTCGCGTGTGTGCTTGCTCGAGTATACGAGTCAGATTTTCTTTTCCTCCTTTTCTTGCCCTTGAACATGATGACCCCGCGGTACGTGACGCAGTCAAGAAAATCATGCGATTAGACGCTTCGTGACCTTCTCGTAGTAAGTTCCTTCGAATGGAAATCGGTCTGAGCTTTAACGGCTGGTTCGAATTTACACATCTATTGTGATAAACGTGCACACAGACGCACACACAGGCACGAACACATTTTAGAACGTGCTTGGAGAAGGTTCACAGATTTAGGTCCACGAGAAAATCATTTCTGACGAACAAGGTGTGGGAGGATGGAGGATAAGATGATCGGGAGGCTAACGAGAAGTGGACGAAAAAATACCGATGGATATGTATATATATATGTATATATACACACACACACACACACACACACACACACACACACACACACACACACACACACACACACACACACACACACACACACACACACACACACACACACACACACACACACACACACACACACACACACACACACACACACACACACACACACACACACACACACACACACCACACACACACACACACACACACACACACACACACACACACACACACACACACACACACACACACACACACACACACACACACACACACACACACACACACACACACACACACACACACACACACACACACACACACACACACACACACACACACACACACACACACACACACACACACACACACACACACACACACACACACACACACACACACACACACACACACACACACACACACACACACACACACACACACACACACACACACACACACACACACACACACACACACACACACACACACACACACACACACACACACACACACACACACACACACACACACACACACACACACACACACACACACACACACACACACACACACACACACACACACACACACACACACACACACACACACACACACACACACACACACACACACACACACACACACACACACACACACACACACACACACACACACACACACACACACACACACACACACACACACACACACACACACACACACACACACACACACACACACACACACACACACACACACACACACACACACACACACACACACACACACACACACACACACACACACACACACACACACACACACACACACACACACACACACACACACACACACACACACACACACACACACACACACACACACACACACACACACACACACACACACACACACACACACACACACACACACACACACACACACACACACACACACACACACACACACACACACACACACACACACACACACACACACACACACACACACACACACACACACACACACACACACACACACACACACACACACACACACACACACACACACACACACACACACACACACACACACACACACACACACACACACACACACACACACACACACACACACACACACACACACACACACACACACACACACACACACACACACACACACACACACACACACACACACACACACACACACACACACACACACACACACACACACACACACACACACACACACACACACACACACACACACACACACACACACACACACACACACACACACACACACACACACACACACACACACACACACACACACACACACACACACACACACACACACACACACACACACACACACACACACACACACACACACACACACACACACACACACACACACACACACACACACACACACACACACACACACACACACACACACACACACACACACACACACACACACACACACACACACACACACACACACACACACACACACACACACACACACACACACACACACACACACACACACACACACACACACACACACACACACACACACACACACACACACACACACACACACACACACACACACACACACACACACACACACACACACACACACACACACACACACACACACACACACACACACACACACACACACACACACACACACACACACACACACACACACACACACACACACACACACACACACACACACACACACACACACACACACACACACACACACACACACACACACACACACACACACACACACACACACACACACACACACACACACACACACACACACACACACACACACACACACACACACACACACACACACACACACACACACACACACACACACACACACACACACACACACACACACACACACACACACACACACACACACACACACACACACACACACACACACACACACACACACACACACAGGGTGTCCCTCTTATCTCGACCTTTTTTTATTTCATTGGAGGCGCTGACGCACAGTGAAGGTCACCTCCACTTTTTGAAATGGAATGGTACATTTTTCTTCAACCATCTTGTGGAGCACTTCATGCCGCATAAAAAACATTAGGGGGTCAAAGTCGTTCAAGGTCATGCAAGGTCACCTATTAAAATGAAATACAAGTCTAAATATCTCGGATCACTACCAAATATTTGATAGTGATCCGAGATATTTAGAACTGTATCATCGATACTGACCTTGAATGACCTTGAACGACTTTGATCCCATAATGTTTTTATGCGGCTTGAGGTGCTTCACAAGATGGTTCAAAAAATGTACCATTCCATTAAAAAAAGTGCAGGTGTCCTTCGCTGTGCGTTAGCGCCTACTGAAATAAAAAAAAAATTGTTCGCATTTGATGGCCCGCTACACACCTTATTTCGGGTGGCAAAGATCAAAGGGACACCCTGTATATGTATATATAGACACAGGGTGGCCCAAAAAGTGTCGTCTAAAAGGAAAATCTAGATACTTCGTATCAATATCTGATCGAATCACCTCCATGACGAGGTTGAAGTTTGCATCGTTGGAATGCAGTGAAAATTAATATTTCTCAATTCCTTCGATTTCTTTTGGCAGATTTTGCCTACGAAAATCTCTCAACTTATTCTACGATCTAGAATACAACAAAGTTATAAAAATCTACAATGTAAATTTATTATCGCGATCTACAATATAAAACATTTATAAAAAAGATCTTCTACAACAAAAAAAATAAGGAAAATAAAATGTAAAGGAGAACGTTCGTTGCATTCCAGCGATGCAAACTCGAACAACTTCCTTCATGTGTGTTCTACAATCTTTTTTTTACTTTCCGACAAAATCATTTAAATTTTGTCGAATTTTCCTGTAGGTTATTGATTTTTTCTCTCTCTTTTGTGTGTACGTTCCTCTCAAACGTCTAGAGAGCACTTAGGAGTCATTCAGCCTAGTTTAAGTACTTTTTTATCGTCTGAACTTTAGTGACTGATTCTCTCATCCATTTTTCAACTGTTGATCAAAATCTGAGGCATTTACGTTAGTGTTCAGTTGATCGTTTATTGATCGTTTAACGGTGCACATCACAACGATAACGCGACTTAAAAAAAATAACTGGAAAGTACACAGACAAAAGAGAAAAACGAAAGAATGTCTCTTTTGCGAAAACTAAAACAGATCGCAGAACATGCATGGGGGTGATTCGGATAGGTACGAGGCATCTATATTTTCCATTCCAACGTCACTTTTCGGGCCACCCTGTATATGGACACATACACACATGTATATAGTGGATAAACTACGAAGAGAAGGAGATTTAATGGTTGCAGGGAAACGTGCTCGACCGATACGACGACACATTAGTGTGACTCTCCCAAGTATTCAGATATGCCCCAAGATCTCATGGACCAACTTCGTGCGAAGGAGAGACGGCGAGAAAAACGGAGGCAGAGAGATAGAGAGAACAGTGGAGATGCTGGAGTTGCCGGAGGGCTGCTGCAAAAGAGAGACTTTGGTATTCAAATTGCGTCGAGGTTTCCTATTGTGAAAGAAAACAAGAAGCGAGCTTGTGGGCTGTGGAGGAAGGAGAAGGAATGTCTTGTAGGTATTCCTACGATAAACATATATATATATATGTGTGTGTGTGTGTGTGTGTGTGTGTGTGTGTGTGTGTGTGTGTGTGTGTGTGTGTGTGTGTGTGTGTGTATAAAGTGTTAAAAAAGGCAATGGACGTAACCGACCTTACTTCACGTCGCTTACTGTAGCAGTGCACCCTTCAGCAGATAACTAGAGTATCTATACCGCATATCTATGAAACTATTCGTTCCTATACCTAACATACATCGAAGATTGAGGAATTCCGTAACCGGCTAACCATCGTAAAAGAAGCAGCTGTTAATCGAGCATCAACTGTGAAAATCGTGTTCACGAAAACATCTGAAGAATCCGCCGATTTGTATTTTTTCAACCAGTCGTGTTCGCGAAAACTTCTGAAGGATTCGCGAATTTGTATTTTTCTAATAAATGGTATACAAAAACTCTACCGGCTAAATTTTTCCTACGTTCGTCCATAGTTCAGGGGTGAGTTGGGCAATTGCTCAAATATTGTGACCGCGAGGGTACGCCCAAAAGAATAGTCTTGATGAAAGCGGGAAGTTGTGAACGAGTCCGACAATGCGAATGCCACGACCGTGGGGTGACAAAATTGGGAAAAGCATTGCAGCATAACGGGAGTTCCTTTCCTATGTGCCCGGAACAGAGATGTATGTGTATGTGTGTATATCTATGTAATTTGAGGGTTGCCGGAGATGAATAGGGAGAATCCCATAGAACGGAGAAGATGCTAGGGGAGATGTTCCCTGACCTGCGCCAATCCATAACCTTGCCTTGTCAGTCTCCCCTACCTGATGTATATACATCTGTATGCCGAGCACCAGTGATCGCTCAACAATGCAGAGGCTGCGAAGATCAAGGGCTCGCACGTCACCCATTGTGACGTTTCATACCCCTGGATGAAAAAGATAACACAACAAAAAGGAAAAGAAACGCGTGATAAATACACCCTTCTGAGCCTTCGCACGTATTTATCCCATGGTTTTCACTTTTTTACCCAAACAGACCCAACTCTTTAGGAAGATCAATCATGCCATCAGGACAAAATAGGTGCAAGTGAATATATATCTGCCGGGTGAGGAAACAACTGTTAGAAGAAGAAATATTTTCTAACCTATCAGACTTGGGAGGAAACTTCTCCTACAAAAGTTGCTTAGTTCGAAGGGGGCCATCAAGTGGTGGCTACAAGGTTCCTCCAGGTGGAGGCGCTTCGGAGATTTCACGGCCTCCATTTAAAAAATGCAAACAAGTTTTTTTCGGATTTTATCATGAACTAAAAAAAGTTCACACACTGAATTTCGAGATGATCGATCAAGATTTAGTATTAAGGGGCTATACCAGTGTGAACGCTGAATATGTGGGTAATTTTCGGGAATTTTTTGGAAGAAAAGTACTCGGAAAAGTGTTTCGGAAAATTAAGAATCTATTTGGCTATATTTCACTTATATTACATAATTTTTTCATAGAAAAATATTGAGATTCAAGCGACTTATGCGCTGCCTTCGGAGGCGCCAAAAAAAAAATCCTCCACTTCTGACATGATTCCGCCCGATTGAGTAGCTGAAACCGAAAAAGAAAAAAATGTCGTTAAACTGGAACGTATTTCCTGTACAATGACGTAAGATTTTTGAAAAATATCGAAATCTAACAAAATGGCGTAGTTATGAAAAAAGTCTGTTTTCTTGCCTACAAAATGGTCGTTTGTTTCAATGCCAAATCGTCAATTTTCATCCAATAGAAAATATCCTACGTCATTGTAGAGTAAATATATTCAAGAGTACTCAGTTCAAATTTCACGTCAATCGGATAATTGCTCTTTGAGTTACAATGTCAACAAACTTGAAAAATCTCATTTCGAGAAAAACGCGTTTAAAGATTTGACTATCGATTTTTGCAAGATAAAATGATATTGATATAAATTATATAAATGATAATGATATTCTTGAAAGTATAAACTGTCGACAAAGGCAACAAAAAAATCGATTTTTTGAAAGTGTCACCCTTAAGGGGTTACCCCCACTTGCGATTTTGAAAAAATCGATTTTTTTTATTGCATTTTTTTGAAGTGCAATTTGAAGTGCAGTTTTTTTTTATGCCCGGAATAGATGACTCTATGTAAGTTTACAAAAAAAAATATTTTCTTCGTGTAAACTGAAATTGAAACTTTAAACGCGTTTTTCTCAAAATGGCATTTCTGAAGTCGGTGACCAAGATTACTCGAACACTAATGAACCGATCTTCTTGAAATTTTGCAGGCTTGTTTAATACATAAAAATGTAGTCTTTAATCGTTCGATTTTTTTTTCGAAAAAAATGGCCGTTTTATAGACAAAAAACGGCCGTTTTTTTCGTTAAAATCGAACCATTAACTATGACTGTCCGCCATTTTGTGAAAAATGAATATTTTTTAAAATCCTTCGATTAAAGACTAGTTTCTACTTATATTTGACTAAATCCATCCGCATTTTTTTTTCAGATGATCCACTTCGCCGCAATGTTGGTCACCGCAAACCGTGTATATAAAAACATTATTTCATTGACGGCCATTTGCCACTAAACAATGTAATATTTTTCAATAAAAAAATTACTGAAAGTTCTTCAAGATGTGTTCTTTAAGATGGTATATTGATCGATTAAAAAAGTTTTGTAGTTTTCTTTTTAAAAATTCATGAAAAAGGCCTTTTTTGCGCTACAAGTGGGGGTAACGCCTTAAGGAAGATGCATCGCAAGACTAGATTAAGACCAGGCCTAAAAAATCGATGAACTATACATCTGTAGGCTTTTGGATGTTGGTACTGATAAAACCTCGGATGCTTTCAAAAAAGCTTGGTAAACAGATCAGAAGACGTCATCCCGTTCGATGAGTTTTCTGGGGTAGATAAGCAAGTTCTTGCTTAACCCCCCCCCCTCCCCCTTCTCCGTCTGCCATAGGTCGTGTTTCCATTTTTAGCGATGTCGCGTCACAAATATGTATACGGGACAATGAGATACCGATATGCGAATCTCGAATGAGAAGTTCGTGCGGTGCCGTGAACAGGGCATTGAATTTCAGCCCCGTGCCAGTATATATGCGCATGAAAGATCAAGCGAGACTATCGGGCCATCTTTTCACGTGTGTACAACGATCCGGTGTATCTGACTACACGGGTCTTCGTACGGCTCGTGGAGAATTGGCATCACGTGCAAGAACATCGTAGTTACTCATAGGTTTGAGGTTTGCATCGACGCAGCGCAAACATCCTTTTGTTGTTGTTCCATTTCCATTGTTCCTCGCACATTATGATATTGAAGTTTGCATCATTGGAACGCGACTAAAGTTTAGTAGTCCGAACTTTTTTGGCGAATTTGGGGGGTGAAAATCACTAAACCGTTTTTTAGAACCCTCATCAGACATCTACAGTCCAAATTTGCGGAATAAAATGATGGATGATAAAGAACCTGAAGAAATGAAGGAGTAAAACATCATTTCCGACGCATTTCAACGATGCAAACTTCAACAACATCGCATATTTAGTCTCCAGTCGACTATAAGAGATCGTGCGATACATTTTGGGCGTCTTGGACCAACGCGACCGATTGTTATCGGGGGAACGGAAGATGAAACAAATCGTAACCAACGGATGATTTTGCATCGATAAGGGTGCTGGGAAATCGATTGGACCGAAAGTTCAGAATTGGCCCTAGTCGATAGGACTCAAAACCTGAAATTGGACCATATTTTATCACTTCCTCAAGTGGATTGAACAAGGCCTCGTTCGAAGAAGAATCTTTCCGTAGTCACGCATTTTCCAGTCCCAACTTTCCCCAGCCCTTAGTGAGTTCAGGAGATCGATTTTTGTCTATAAAATCTCGCCAGTCTGAACATCGTTACGATCTCACTCTCTCGGTCTCTAAGATTTCACCATAAATTAGATCCCTGCGACAGGTTTCCACTATATGGTTTTTGTACTTATTCGTAATAAGCCGCACGATTGTTATCCAATATATCGATATATATATATATATATATATTTCATAATTTGTGATTCGTATTGTCCGTTTCGTGACCGCGAAGAGCGATTTCCTCACGATCGGCAAACATTTGTACGAATCCCTCTCGTAGGGTATTTCCCGTCGTGACGACAGTCCCCTTCGATGAAATTTACGAGGGGGGATGAGAGAGAAACGTCCCGAGATAGAGAGGGGGAGGAAAGGGGAAGGGTGAGATAGGCTGAGCGAGAATCGCGACTGAGTTCCCTTACGATGAGGAGGTCATGAAGAAGGGCCACCGCGAACCACCTCGGTCTCGTTTTGTCCCGACTTCAAAACCTTTCGAGTTCAAAAGGCAATATAAAATACAAGTTCCGCACTCTCGTATTTCGTCCTTTGTGACACTTATAGACACACACACACACGCATATATATATATATATATATATATATATATATATATATATATATATATATATATATATATATATATATATATATATATATATATTATATATTTATATTGTATATAAATGCCGGTATATATATATATATATATATATATATATACCGGCATTTATATACAATCTCGATATCATGCCAAAGATCAGCATACGCTCCGGTTTATCGTATTGTCACGAATACGTCATAGCCTTTGTCCAAACAGCCGCCAACTTTCTCCTCTCAACGCAATAAACAAGCTCCCGCAGCTTTTTATCTCATTGCGCAACTGTTGTCTTGCAACCCTTCGCAAATCTTGTGTACACACATCGCCCGAAAATTTTCTGGAAACTATGCTCCCCGTCGTTTTCCAAAAGATTAAGATTTGTTGAATAATTGAACAAATGCGACAAAAGCCCACATTTACGGTATCCAACAAAAAAAGAGATCTTTAAAAAAAACTTTTAGAAAAGTTCAACACTATTTATGGCTATGAAAAAATTAATTGTAGGTAGCTATCGACGATATTTAAAAAATGATTGTCTTTTTGTATTGCTTCATTCGCGTGTGCACTTTCCGAAGGCTCCTTTGTTTTTCACATTAGTTCGTGGGTATTTCAGGCTGCAACTATACTCACATGCACAAGCTCCACGCATCATCGAAGCATGTAGAGAAAAAAAGAGAAAAAAGTGGCGACTAAGTGACGCTGTTGAGCTTCCGTTTGTCGGGACAAAAAATCCTGCCGGAGTGTGCGTGTGTGAGTGAATATATATCGAACTTGACGCGACGCTGCAAAGTCTGACGAATAAGCTATTTTAAATCACAGATGACGAATGAAACGACGCGGACGTCGGTGATCTCTTTTTACAAGTATACGCACACGCATATATATGTATGTAATTTTTTATTTATTTCCTCCGTTCCAACGTATACCCTTGCGGCTTTTTATGTATTACCCTTCCCTATCACTCCCTACCTGCACTTCGCTAATCCAACCTCACTTCCGTTGCATCCACAATCATCTTGAGCTACACTTTTCCGCATTTCTCGAGGGTACGAGGAAAACGCTAAACTTCGAAAAATTCAAGAACAAAAGTTTTTCAATTTGAAAAAAAAAACAAATAAAAATCTAACCACGATGGGTCTTGCGGCAAAAAACGCCCTAATTTAACACATTTTTTTACGAAAAAAAAATCGAAGATCAAAGAGGTCGAACTTTGAAAAAGTTGTGATTTTTCAAAAAACTAAAACATTATATCAAAGATGACTGAATATTTTTTTTCATAAAGTACATTCTAAAACAAAAAATAAAAAAAAGACCTTTGTGGGTCAATTTTCCAGAAACTTATGAGCATTTGAAGAAAAAAAACGTCGATTATTTTAAAAATCCACTACATATTTCCGATGTAAAAAAAATGGAAAAAAAACCACGCAAGCGTCTTTAGAAGGAAACAATAACATATTTAAATTTCAACCAAATCAAAAGAGGTTGGGTCTAAAAATGGTCGATTTGACGTGGAATGCCCCATATATATATATAGATCCGAGAAAACGCACATTATTCCCGGGACTTTTCCACTCGCCCAAAGAAAATATTCCCCCTTATTGGGGCCACCCGCGATCAGTGGGTAGGTTTTCACCCCGCATACGCAGGACAATTACATCCGGTGTTATGATCATCGTAGGGATGAGCCTAATCGATTGGAAATGCCGAGCAATCAAACTGCTACGATATCGGCCATTGTGTGCGGGCATTAATATGTGGATCGCAGTTTGGGTGGAGACGGTCGTCGTGGTAGGAAGTTGAAGAGGAGTCGTTGCAAACCCGGAAACGAGACCTTTAGCCCTTCGAGACCCATAAGAACGAAATGGAGAGTCAGTAAGCTTTTATAGCCAATTTTAATCTTTATCCGCTTCAAACTCAGACAGGGCGATGCTTAGAATGCTTTCTATCGTGTGACCCGCAGATTTTTTTATGTACTTATCCATTTGTTGATAATGAATTATTGAAAATGTTTGATTGTCGAAAATTAAACTTTTTTCTGCAGCTTGCCATTTTCGTAATTTTCAAAATGTTAAAAAGTGTCCCGTCAAACGAAACACTTATTATTATGGTCAAAGTACATTTTTTGTTTTTCATTTCAGATTAGCCTGGTTGCAGAATCACCTCCACCGATTGGGTGTGCAGCGATTGCGGTACCGTAAAAAAATAATACTAGCTTGATTATGTATTATTATTTTTCAATAAAAAAAGCTCATACATCGTAGGGTATGTTTCATCGGTACAAGCACCAGGTATGTATAACCTTACTTTTTTCAACTTTTACAAACTTTATGAATTTTTATACACTTGGGTAGAATAATATCAATATAAAATATAATTTAAAAAATATAAAAAAAATATAAAAAATATTTATAAAGTTAAAAAAAAGAACAATTTCAATATAAAATATGATTTAAAAAATGAGAATGATATATGTTGTTTTGTTTACGAAAAATTGGAATATTTACAGAAAGAGGCCCGAATGATGAATTTCAAGATCAAAAAAGTCTTGATAAAGCTACCAGCAAACAAAATCCTAGTACCAGCGGAGAGGATTCGAACACCAGTGAAGAAGATCTCCATGTCAGTGGAGAGGGTTCTAATGGCAGCGAAGAAGATCCCCATGTCTCCCCATCCCCATCCCCATGTTCAGAAATATATGTTTTGTTGTCAAACTGTTCAGATGTAACGTGGTGTTAAATATTTAATAAACAAAAAAAGTTTTATGTTTTTCGTTCTGTATATTTTCCATAATACATCCGATCAGGCAGCCGTATACACGCCATCATAAGGTGCCAGGGTAGCGGCCCAATCAGGCTGCCAGATTCGGGCGTAGTCAGGCTGCCAGATCCCGCCGTTATCAGGAACAGCGTTGCATTTTTGTTCACGCCCTGATCAGGTTGCCATACTAGCGCCATATAGCGGCAGTCAGGCAACCTGATCCAAGCGTGATTCGCGCCATAACTAAATTTCCAGCCGGGCTCATAGTCGGAAAGAAATGTTGAAAATCGACCGGTTTTTAGGTCCCAAGCAAACCCGTTGACCCGGGTCCAGATTGAACAAAGTGCAGGAAAATTCTGAAAGCATTTATTTTCACACACGGAACATTGAGGAAAAAAGTTTCTACCGTTTTCGCGCCAACTTGGCTCGGACAGCCAAAATTTTCAAAAATCATAAATATCGTCACAGTATCATATTCCAACCAGCCTGATTCCTGATTAAGTATACTTTCCTATCTTGACAAGCTTTGCGTTCGCTCTCGTATTCATCATCGAAACGGATGAGACTTGCGACGTAAAATAATGCGCCACATTGTATGAACTTAAATGTTTTAATCCGTTTTTTATTTCAGAAAATTAATTTGCATCCATTGAACTCGTTCATCACCTTCTTTGCCTTTTTCTTCTCATTATTATTATAATAATAGTAATCATTAATTTTTATGATTACATTGACAATTTTTCACGATGAGACGCTCTACCCATGCAAGTAAAAGAGATCTATAAATTATTAGTAGTTCTTCACACTACAATTTATATACCTTCACTACACAGTATTGTCATTTTTTTAACACTTTTTGCCGTTTTATGTGTTATGAAATGTTTTCCGTGTACTACGAAAAACATTTCAACTGATAAATCACGCAGTGCAACATTTACCATGCTATAGCTCTTAAACTATTAATTTTACGGAAATAAACGAAGAATAAAGTTTATTGGAAATGTTATGTTCTACAAATTTGGTTATTGCCATTTTTAATGTTTCATCGACCGTTAACTGTATATTTAGCAATAATCATGTTGCAAAAAGTTTGGCGCGCTATAAAAAAAAACCTATGCACTATACAGAAAAAAAGTTCAAAATAAAAGATGTAGAGAATTTTATTATCTACGAAAATGATCTCCACTATTTTTGTCGTACGATTCACGGTTCACGAGATATTTGATAAAACGTGTTATCCAAAATGGCGGCTGAAGTTCAACCCCCCCTCCCGTCCCGCCAATTTAGATTTACACTCAGGTTACACCGCCGAATATATTCCAACAAGAAAATCAGATGTGTAGAAAATTACAGAAAAAAAGTACCTGTCTTTTGGACTGTTCTTCGAGAACGAAACTTTAGTTCGCACAGTGGACGTTTTATCGCGTGAAACAACTTATCCACATGCCGCACTCGTTACAGTAGTGAAGTATGCACCGCGGCGGTAAAAAAAGACGGCAAAAAAAATATAACGTAATCAATATGGCTCACGACAAAATTGTCTCGAAAAGCCTCGCCCAGAGACGTTAAATTCTTCTACCTGTATGTACCTTCTATAATTCTCGGTTCTAATAGCATAATCATACAGATTGCATCGATAATATCGATAAGGGTAATTGTCGGTATGAGACGGATAGTATGTAGAACTTTTGCCGCATAACTTCAAGCACCGCTGCTCATCGAGTATTTGGCCGCGGGTTTAATCGGGAGTTGAGCGGACACTTCGCGCAAGCCTAAGAAAAAAAAACACGCACACACACAATATGTGACGTTGAAGTTCGCATCGTTGGAATGCAATGATCTTTTTTCTTCATTTAATGTTTCTTTATTTTTATCATTATCCAGACCCTTTTTGCGAACTGAGGTATGTAAATATGAATCGTTAATTATGTCGTCGAAGTTTGCATCATTGCGATGCAACGAAACTTAATAATTTTTAATCTAATTTTTTGGCTTTTTAGGCTGTGAAAATCACTCAAACGTTTTTACGTATTCTTACTGGAGTTTCACGACCTGAGTTTGCAAAGAAAAGTCTTTGGATAACAATAAAAATGAAGAAAAAAATATGAACCGCAAAATTGTTGCATTCCAACGATGCAAACTTCAACGTCATAAACGTCATAAATAAGAATATGTCATAAATCAACGTCATAAATAAGAATATGTGAAAACGTTTGAATGATTTTCACATCCCAAATCGGCCGAAAAATTGAAAGATTGACAAGAATTCATTTTCACTGTATTCCCATAATGCAAACTTCAACATCATTGCTGTATACCGTGAAGATCATTTTTCTACTTTGCTAGAAATGATCAGGCACAAATTACATCGATGGCATGATTTTTTCACCAATTCACGACTGAATCGTAAATGAAAAATGTAAATAAATTATATTTTACTTCCGGGCTGGAATGGAGAAAGTTATGTCCACGTTTCTCATAACAAATAACATTTTTCGGTGGTTTTGTATTTATGTAAAACCGCTGACAATATATCACAATTATACATACGTACGTGTACATATAAAAAAGATGAATAATAATAATCATTATTACTATATATATATATATATACACAGAATAATTTAAAACAACCGTTATTATTGTGTACTAAAAAATACCATACATTTCATACTTTAAAAAACCACAGAAAAATATTACAAGCGAACTATATCCATATACGTCCGTTCAGCTTGAGTCAGTCCACAGTTCTGGCCGTCTCGAGAGCCAACTACGAAAAAACGTGCTCGACGATCCCCAGACAACTTGACGCGCTACGTTGCATCGACGAAACGGTGCAAATTCGGATCGCGTGTGGATCTCATTTTATTTCACCCACCGAAAAAATTATAATAATAATGTAAACTAATGAAATTTTTTTCTCAAATGTTCACAAGACTCGAGCTTCTTTCAAGAGGAGTTCAAGACTCAAAATTCTCACGATGTTGAAGTTTGCATCCTTGGAACGCAGCGAAAATTCTTTTTCCTTTTATTTTCATTAATGTCGAAAATGTTTTCTTGCTAAATTCATGTTGTAGATTAAAAAAATGGATCCTGAAAAAAGTTTGAGTGCTTTTTGTAGCTCAAATCCGCCAAAGAAAAGCTTTGGCAATTTGAAGAAAAAAAATTATTTTTCGTTGCCTTCCAACAATGCAAACTCCAACACCATAAATTCTCTCGAATGTTAGATACTCGAACTTCAATAATAGTCGATTTAGTTGGAAATGTCTCAATTCTATTTAAATGTCTTGTTACAATATCAATATGACGTTGAAATTTGCATCGTCGAAATGCAACGATTTCTGTTTTTTTTTTTTTTTTCATTTTTTATTCTTATGTTTTTTTCTTCACTTTTTATTCTTTTGTTTTTCGTTTTGTTTTTGTTTTTGTTTTTGTTTTTGTTTTTTTTTTCATTTTTTATTCCTCTTTTTTCATTACCCAAAGAATTTTTTTGCAAATTACGGTCGTAGATCTCTGATGACGATACTTAAAAACGGTAAGGTGATTTTCGTAGTCTCAATCGGCCAAACAAATGTTGAGAAACTTAAGGTTGGAGATTTAGACGACGACTTTAGACGACGATGTTGAAGTTCGCATTTTTGGAATGCAACGAAAGTTTAATATTTTCTTTTTATTTCTTCACTGTTTTCGTCATCCAAAATTGTGGCCTGCAAATTCGGACTGTACACGTTTTATAAGGGTCCTAAAAAGTGGTTGACTATTTTACGTAGCTCAGATTTGCCAAAAAAAAACGGGCCACTAAATTGTCGTTGCGTTCCAACGAGGTCAACTTCAACATCATTTTAGACGGGGAAAAAATCAGGTGATTTCCATGTTTTTTTTTTAAGGAAAGATTTATTTACCATTTTTACGACTTAGGATATGTTATATTACTGCTTTGGCTGTTACATGATATTTTTGTATTGATGTTTAAAGATGGCGGATGTGTGGCACGATCTTCTAAACTGGCGTGACGGATAGCTGAAAAACTAATCGACCAATTCTAATGAACTTTGGTAAAAATCTTTCTAACCTCATTGTCTAAAACATGAACCTAAATGTTTTCGAAAATAAAAAAAAAAGTATTTTTTACTGTAAAATGAAGCCATTTATTTCGGTAAATTCGTTTTTTTTGTTTCAAAGCGTACCAAATCATCGATTTTCAAAATTTTTCTCTCTTTCTTGGTTCATATTCTGCGCATGAGTGTTAATAAAAGAAAAAAGCTTTGTTGGTTTTTTTCTCAGATTAATCACACCGACGCTACGAGACACGCCGTCTGACAACATCCGCCGCAATCCGTTTACAAGACCGTGCCATAACGCCGCAACTATAAAAATTAATTTTTCAAAAATCAACAGCCAAAAGGAGTAATAAAACATGCCCTAAGTCCCGAAAATAACAAAGGAATCTTTCCTTAACCCTTTGAAGCATAGTGAAAAAAATTTTTAGCGCATAACGACGAATGTAAATGTATATTTAGGATGTCAGGAGATCAATTGTTACTACAATATCACTATTAAGGGGTTATGTTGCACTTAGTGGATGTTGATCATCACTACAGTACAAAAAAACACGTTTTTTAAACACTAAATGTAATTGTGCCTAATCTAGCAGGTAAACCATACACAAAAAATTAATTCAGAGACGTTTTCTGGGTCGCTGATTACGAATTCGAGCTCAAAATCCAGAAATTCAAAATGGCGAATCCAATATGGCGGACCAAAACCGGAGATTTTACTGGAATTACTAAAACATCGGAGTTGCTCAATATGTTGATTCTGTTAGACTGAATTTCTAATAGAATTGCGCTTTTAGCATTACCCGGAGCTAACGGCGAGGACGTAGCGAGTTTCTAGCTCCATATTGTTTTCTTTACTTTTTTATTTTTTTTTTTGCTTTTTTATTTCATTTGGAACTGCCATTTTTATTGTTCAATTTTGAACTGAGATTCGAATTCAACGACTCAAAAAACCCCTGCATATGGAGTTTCATCTTCATCAAGCTACTTTGAGCATTTTGGTCCGTCATATTGGATCCGCCATCTTGAGGTTCCGAATTTTGAGTGCAGATTTGTAATCAGCGACCTCGAAAACCCCCGAGTACCAACTTTTGCTTTCATCAAACAACTTTTGCATTTGTGGTCCACCATATTAGATCCGTCATCTTGAATTTTCAAATTTTGAGTGCAGATTTGTAATCAGCGACCCCGAAAACCCCCGAGGACCAACTTTCGCTTTCATCAAACGATTTTTGCATTTACGGTCCGCCATATTGGATCCGCCATCTTGAATTTTCAAATTTTGAGTGCAGATTTGTAATCAGCGACCCCGAAAACCCCCGAGGACCAACTTTCGCTTTCATCAAACGATTTTTGCATTTACGGTCCGCCATATTGGATCCGCCATCTTGATTTTCCAAATTTTGAGTGCAGATTTGTAATCTGCAATCCCGAAAACCCCCGAGTACAAAGTTTTGAGCTGATTGCACGTAAGGAAAAATGTATGCTTCAAAGGGTTAAAAAAAATCATGAAAATCGGCTATTTTTTCCTCGCCTAAAGTTATCTCCGCCCTTGAAAGAATTGACTCCCGTTGTATTTCTACGATGCAACGATGTAGACTTCAACGTCGTATATTGATACGATTTACATATAAATATAATGGCACCGGGGGAGGAGGAGAATTGAAAAGAAGCCCGGACAGCTAGTTCTTCTTTTTTCTCGATGAACACTGTAAGAGGCCCTCCTACCGGTTACCCAATTATGTTTCTCGTGTATAAATGGCGTGGAGCGCTTCGTACCCACGGCGGTTGATTTAGCTGAGAGATTGGACGAGGGAGTGACCCACAAGCCCAAAACTCTTAAAGCCTCCTCGTTATCGAATGGCTAAATACTCTTGACCAAATGGACGATTATACGGAGGAAATATATACATACACACACGCATGTATATACGTACGATAAAGGCTGAAAATCACGAATGTGTTTTCCACGCTAATAGGAACTTCTTATTGCCCGAAGGTGCAACACGCCCTCGAGATTGGAGTAGCGATCAAGATTCGAGTACGCAGGCACGCTCGTAAAACCTTAACGCGCGCGCGATGCGGCATAAAAAAAAACGTTTGATATATACATGAGAATCCAAACTCAAGTACACGCGATATGGAGTGGTATTTCCAACGGATTCTTCGCTCGTGGAGATTTTTTCTTTGAACGATTTTCCATCATCAACGTTCTCATGAAATTGTTGCGATGATGATGGTGTTGAAGTTTGCATCGTTGGAAGCCAACGAAAATTCTTATTTATTTTCTAATTTCTTTTTTACTATCTAAACCCTTTTTACCAAGTTTAGATTATGGAACCCTAATTTGGATCTTCAAAAATGTTTCAGTAATTTTTGTAGCCTAAATGGGCCAAAAAAATTATTTTCGTTGCATCCCAACGACGCAAACTTTAATACCATGCGATGACGTGGGTCACTAAAGTTCCGAGGATTTTGAGGGACGGGTCTGCGTGTTTAATAAATTATTCGGGAATAAAAAATTCACGAAGTAGGGTAAACCGTCCAGTGAATGTACGGGAATCGATGAATGGAGGAAAGCTATTATATTTAACATAAATAAAGTATATGAATTGTCGATACAAACTCGAATCACTATAATTTAGCAAACAAATCACAGTGGTTAAAACCGATTTCTCAGATTAATATCGAATTTTGACGCTACACTTGTAGTTACGATACGGCTGGGCACAGTCGGTGTTCTAATGGCGAAAACAAAAGTTTTTATCAGTTGTGAGGGTAAGTGTTACTTTTATTACTTAAGATGAAATTGATCTGTGATTTTTTGCAAAATTATGCAATAAATTCGTAATAATAGGTTAAAATTAGACATGTTTATTCACTGGTGCTGTATTCTAACTCCTTTCGTGAATGGACATATGAGGCATTCCACGTCACTTTAGCCAGTAGAAAAAAAAATCCACAAATAATTATGAAAAATCGAGTTACTTTATTGAAAAATATTCACCGGGTGTCGACATTTTTAAAAAATTTCTAACGTTTTTTCTCAATGATTACCATTTTTTAACATTTTTTATCATTTTTTAACATTTTTAAAAAACGAAAATGTGCGTCTTTTTCTAGCCTTCCAGAAAAAAATTAATTTATATTTTATTGAGCAAGTCGAACGTCCGTTTCAGGGCAAAATATGCAAAAATATTTCTTTTCTCACGGAAAGACACTCGTTCTTTTATTTTTAAGAATTTCCCCGAATTGTGAATACAAAAAACGGATTTTTGGTATTTTTTATATTATGGGATTCCTACACACCGTGAAGTAACAGATATTTTTATTAAAAATTTTTTTTGTTAGTATTCGATTGAAGAGTGTGGAGCACTTGCTGTATGTTTGCCAGGTTTTTGAAATAAATATGACATATGTCATATGTACTGGAGCCTTGGAGTGCTCCACACTCTTCAATCGAATATTAATAAAAAAAATTTTTTAATAAAAATAGCTTATACTCCACGGTGTTTAGGAATCCCATAATATAAAAAATACCAAAAATCCGTTTTTCGTATTCATAATTCGGGGAAATTTAAAAACATTAAATAACGAGTGTCTTTCCTTAAGAAAAAAAATATTTTTGCATATTTTGCCCTGAAACGGACATTCGACTTGCTCAATAAAATCGAAATTAATGTTTTCTGGAAGGCTAGAAAAAGACGCATATTTTCGTTTTTTACGAATGTAAATACGTCAAATCCTGCCAAAGATACAGCCATTTGAATGGAAAAATGTAAAAAAATGGTAATCAACGAGAAAAAACGTCAGAAATTTAAAAAAAATGTCGACACACGGTGAATTTTTTTCTCAAAGCGGAGTAAAAAATTTAGTAGATCTACTGAAAATTGCCAAATTAATTACTGTTGGGAATTGACAATGTAGAGGTTGCCTCAAAATCACCTGACATTTAAATTTATTAATAAAACGTATTATTTATTTGAAAAGTACGAATATATATTTTTTAATATAAGGTACAAACATGGAGGTTATGAGCGGAATACAGTATCCGATAAATGGCATAAACGGCATGAGCTTGGAAGGAATATTCTTTCAACAAGATAGCGCAACCTGCTACACTGTAATTACTTCGAATATTTGTTCTACTATCAGAATAATAACTTCTGTCAGCTATAGCGATTGAAAAATTTGTTTTTATATTATTTTCATTCTACAGTCCATATGAATCCTACAGTGTCGTTATTCGTCCATTCACTGGTCGGTTTACCCTACGAAGATAATAAGAAAAAATATGGAACAGCATTTAAATGAGTGTAATTGTTCGTTCTTTGTAATATGCGAGACCAGCAAAATTAATTGCCTTGAATACATAATTGGGGAATAAAAAGCCTCTTGGCAAAATGAAAAGTGAAAGTAAAAAAAGAATAAACAACGATTCAATAGGTCATTCTGGTGATTTAGTATATTAACGTATTGAAATGATATTCATGTTTTTTTAAATATAAATGATTATAACTCTATGTGAATAACAAATTATACATAGCTATATTTATATATTTGTATTGTCATAAATATAAATTATATTAAATTCTATAATTTATTGTCGTAGTCATAAAAATCGTAAAAAAATATATATGAACTATGACATAAAATTATATGAAATATCAATTTGACGAAAAATAATGCACAATTCCATAGGTGTATTCTATAAACATTGGATTTCCTTTCTCTTTCCATATCTCGTTTTTTTCCCATCAAAACGTCTCAATAATCTGACTTTTCAACCGGCAATCCCAATGATTCTTTAAATCCCCTCAACCCCGTAAATAAATTCGGAACACCGCGAGAAAATCGTAGATTTATGGGGGGCACAGTTCGTGTCTGGTGCTCCGATATCCCGCCGGTCTTTATTCGATCCTTTTTTTGTTTTGTTTTCTCGTGTGTCCAAATCCAGCAAAAGTTTTGCCTCTCACGTAGAGCGAGGACCAGAAAAAGAGACTATGAGAGATGAAAATCAAGAATGTGCCCGCTTACCTGCTGCTATTGCTGAATAGAGAGAGAGAGAGAGAGAGAGAGAGAGAGAGAGAGAGAGAGAGAGAGAGAGAGAGAGAAGAGCGTGTTCGCATCCGGCCCAGTGCGAGTCTTTGATCGCAGAGAGAGGGAGAGGGAGATGCTCACAGCCTCTCAGCAAAAGCAGCGCGTCGAGGCTCCATCTCCCGTAATTCAGGAAAAAAAATAGCCGACCGTTTTCACATGGCCGTGCGCGAGTATGTGTTCGTTGGATTCATCGTTTCAGCTCCCGGCACGAAGGTGCAAGGGTGCATTACGAGGTCGAGCCACCCTGAACTTGGCTACTATCTGCGATCGGTTTACCTAAACGCCTTCGCTATATCATTTCTTAACTGATCCTCCCACCCCCCTCTCGCTCGTACTCCGTGTTCAACCGCATTTCCTCCTACCCACCAGCTCTATCGCCTCGTGCAACGTGACTTTCCCGCGAAAATGGGAAACTAAATATTCGCTTCGAGAGAAAAATATATTTTAAATTATTTAAAAATCAGTTTTATTTTTATTTTCAATTTAAGCCATCAGTGACTGATATTATCGGTTCGAAACTGAATTTCTTTATAAAAAATATGCTATTGATATGATGTTTATTGGACAGCAATTTTATCAGACAGCAACCATTTGATCAGGTAAACACTGCTGTATATATATATATATATTTAGTAATCCTAATAAACTTAGTAACCCCTTAAGTTTACCTGAAACTTAAGGGGTTACCCCACTTGCGATTTTGAAAAAAATCGATTTTTTTTAAGTATAAGTATCTGAGAATATGTCCTGAAAATTTCAAGTCGATCCGAACAAAATTGACTGAGATATGAGCGTTGAAAGAGAAGAATCCGTTGTGAAATTGAAACTTTAAACGCGTTTTTCTCAAAATGGCATTTCTGAAGTCGGTGACCAAGATTACTCGAACACTAATGAACCGATCTTCTTGAAATTTTGCAGGCTTATTTAATACATAAAAATGTAGTCTTTAATCGTTCGATTTTTTTTTTCGAAAAAAAAATGGCCATTTTATAGCCAAAAAACGGCCGTTTTTTTCGTTAAAATCGAACCATTAACTTTGACTGTCCGCCATTTTGTGAAAAATGAATATTTTTTAAAATCCTTCGATTAAAGACTAGTTTATACTTACATTTGACTAAATCCATCCGCATTCTTTTTTCAGATGATCCACTTCGCCGCAATGTTGGTCACCGCAAACCGTGTATATAAAAACATTATGTCATTGACGGCCATTTGCCACTAAACAATGTAATATTTTTCAATAAAAAAATTACTGAAAGTTCTTCAAGATCTGTTCTTTAAGATGGTATATTGATCGATCAAAAAAGTTTTGTAGTTTTCTTTAAAAAAAATCATGAAAAAGGCCTTTTTTGCGCTACAAGTGGGGGTAACGCCTTAAACACTGCTGTATATATATATATATATATATATATATACAGCAGTGTTTACCTGTGTTATACGCCCCATAGGACGTCCTGTTATCAATGCATAATCCTGCAACTGTCGATAGGTCAGATCATGCCCTACTATATGCTGGAATTTCAGTTAAGGTAGAACGAGCGCGCGCTCTTGATTTCCATAGATTTTATTCAAATTTGAACCAGACATTGTTCATATAATTCGGCATGTTTAAGCGAAATTTCAGAGCAGTCGACTATTTGGATTGAGAGACAATGGGTTTTTAAATTGCAACTTTTAACACTGCAGGGTCTGCATTGACCGAACGTCAGGTCACATAATTCGTCCTGCCATTCTATTGTTTTTATAAATTGGACAAAAAGATTATGTTTAGATAGGAAACTAGTCAGGGAAAGAGTGAGAAAAGTTTGGATTGCCTTTACTATTCAGTTTTGCTAAAAACGTTCAGTAAAGACAGAATAATTCTTCGTAAATAATATTTGTCCCCTATAACAAGAATACATATGGCAACACCGCAGAACAGTATTTTTCAATATTTCAAAATAAAAATTATCGTGTTCCTATAGTTAAAAACTTTTATCACAAAAAAATATTTGCATTATAAATATTAATATTTTATATTGATTATGTTACCTTCATTAACAAATAAAAGTGTTCGTTCATTCATAACTAATTAAAAACTTTGTTCGATTGAAAATTACTTCGGAATAAAAAATCGTGTTGCAATGTTATTTTACATATGTCTTCTTATTATAGGCGAGAAATATTTTTTACGGAAAATTATTGTCTAAATTTCAATGCAGACCCTGCAGTGTTAAAAGTTGCAATTTTAAAACCGATTATCTTCCAATCTAAATAGTCGACTGTTCTGAAGTTTCACTCAAACATGCATAATGATATTAGCGATGGCTGGTTAAAATTTGAACAAAATCCATAGAAATCAAGAGCACGCGCTAGTACTACCTTAAGTAAAAGTCCCACAGTTTTCGAGTTTTTGGGCTGTATGTTATTTTAAAAAAATCATCTGCTTGTGGTTTTTCGCATGCCATTTCTACACATAATATGGGTCGACAATAACTAAGCAACTGTTTAAAGTAATTGGCACGATATGCGCAGTACATTTTTTTTACACCTCAGGCTAGCAAAGTCAGACGTTCGAATTTGTATGAAAATTCTGCATGAGATCTTTTTTTCATAAAGTTTCCTTCATATTTAAGGTCGAATAGAAGACTTTTATAGATAAAACTAAGGTATTAAAAGAAAACTGGGTCAAAAAAAGTTATCATTTGTAGAAATGGCATGCGAAAAACCGAAAGCAGATGATTTTTATATCGAAAACCGTTGGACTTTTACTAAACTTAAATTATCCATTCATAACTTCCCATTCATAAATGAAATAATTAGTATTTGATAATAATTGCAATATATTGCGTCCTTTTTCATAATTTATCAATCATTACAACTTTGTATCATCACTTTACGTTATCGCCGGGCGCTTCAACGTGACCTTACAATCACCATTTTTTCGAAGGACAACCAGAATCCTCCAGTTTGTAAATAATAATTATGCCCTATTATGCTCAGTGGAAAATGTGAAGTTCCGGCGACCATGATTTTTAGTACGACCGTGCTATTCATTTTTCCTTTCCTATCCTTTTCGACACATCGGGTCGCTAATTTGGACTCTATCCGGTTCTCCCCGAGGCGAAAATGTTCTCCGTCCCTTCGCGGAGATGTTTCGTTCGCGGGCACAATGAAAAAAACCTTCGCTGCCGTGAAGCTTTTTTTCCCGTTCTTTCTATTATTCAAGCTTTGCCCTGCTCTTCGACGCGGAGCCGCCTCTTTGAGATCAACGCTACGAGGGCCAGAGAGGTAAAGAGGTCAATGACGAAAAAGCAGTGAATGAGAAATTAAAAAAAAACATGCATGGGCTCCCTCTGTGTAAATCCGGTGCGAGGTATGCGCACACTGTGCTTTAAAGGGGCAATGTTTCTCGCTGAGCCATTTAAACTGTACAAAATGAGAATTTTTCTCGGCACCATTTTTTGTTGTTTTCTTTTATGAACTAGAAAGTAGGCAGAAATAAAATTAGAATAAAATATTATTCGTAATCGTGTTTATAAAATATGTGCATATAAAAAACGTAAATATGTAAATAAAAACAAAATAAATAAAAGCAAAAATATAAATGTATAAAATGGAAAAATATACGTATAAATAAAACCATACGAAAAAAGAATATTCAAAATATAAAAACGTGCATATTATATACGCACATATGTTTTTTTTACTATATAAATATAACAAACAAGTCCAAAATATTCTAAGTATATGTATGATTTTGTATACGCTTGTACGTGAATATATTCATTCACGTACAAGCGTATTCATTTCATTGATAACATTTCTTTTTGACAGATTTAGGGTATGAAAATCATTAGAACGTTTTGTGTACTTTTATTACAGATTTACGACCTTAAGTTGCAAGGAATAAGCTTTCGAATAATAAGAAAAATGAATAAATAACAAAAGAAACTGATGCATTTCAACGATACAAACTTCAACGTCGTTAAAATACAACATATTTTTGTTGGTACAAGAAACGGAACGACATGTATATAATTTGTAAGAACAAGTGTAAAGGAAACGAGAATGTGAAGGGGAGCATATGTGTAACCAGCCTTAAAGGGTATACCTGAAAAATCATGACTACTACTACATATTTTTTATATAAAATTCTCATTCAAATGTATAGATATTTATTCAAACACATATTTTCATTGTGAAAGTATATATACAATTTTATTTAAATATATAAATGACCGCGTTCCATCACCGAAACAAAGTAGCAGGTCGTATAAAATTTTCAATTATTTTTTCCATTTATATATATGTACACGTGTCTTTGTGTGCGTGTGTTTGTGTAAAGTTGTTCCGTCACATAACACTTTTTAATTTATTTTTATCAAGGCTTCGTACTGTTATATAGGTGTACATAGATACACGAGTGTGTGTATG
This sequence comes from Ophion slaviceki, assembly GCA_944452715.1. NCBI lineage: Eukaryota > Metazoa > Arthropoda > Insecta > Hymenoptera > Ichneumonidae > Ophion > Ophion slaviceki. The sequence goes on from OX101790.1 coordinate 19,069,010, forward strand.
TACGTGTGTGTCCGTTGCTTTCCAGAAGTCCCGCATAGCTGGAGGCTTCGATCTTGCTCTCGTAGTCTTACCTACCGCAAGTTAACATACTCCGCGTTAAAGTCCACTATAAATATATCGACGAGCAGAGCTCGAGCCAACGTTTTTTATGGTGAGTCCGTATATAGACGCGCGAGAGGTCTGTTATTATAATCGCGGTGTACTACAATTATCGGTTCCCCGTTTGTGCTGCTACACCTGTGCGCTCCTTCAACCCTCCGCCCGCGCCGCTACCCCTTTGCCTGCTAAAATTCTCTTATCCTTTCTCTTGTACATATGTGTGTGTGTGTGTGTGTGTGTGTGTGTGTGTGTGTGCGTTCGGGCGTGTGTGTGTGTGTGTGTGTGCGCGTGTGTGTGTGTGTGTGTATGTGTGTGTGTGTGTGTGTGTGTGTGTGTGTGTGTGTGTGTGTGTGTGTGTGTGTGTGTGTGTGTGTGTGTGTGTGTGTGTGTGTGTGTGTGTGTGTGTGTGTGTGCTGGTGTATACGGAGATAAGCATGTAGACACGACAGTTGAAGCGTTACAAATCAAAATTGCAATTTAATTGACGTTTTTATTGCCCTCCTTTGGTTGCTTTCCACGTCAGGAATCCGCACGATCGAGATGGATTTGCGTGTCGAAGACTTATTGCATATGCGTTCTGTTCTTATTGACGCTCGAGGCAAAATAATCGATCCTCGTCTCTGATATATCGGACAGAGAATAGTGACAAGGAACATCACTTGTCCACCTTCGAGTTTTTTTAAATTCATGTATATGGTAGAGCATGAAAAATTAATAGATATATATATGTTTTTTTTTTTTCGGTCCAAAATGAATTTTAAGGGGTGTTTCCACCCCTTAGATCGAAGCATGTCGCGACTTTCGCTTACGGTGTTAAGGGAGACTTTGTGATTGAAATTTTCAAAAAATCAATTTGAGCTCAACATGAGCAGCTAGAAGAAGAGGAGGGATGCCTCTATGGACCAGGCATTGCCGATTAGCGGCAATTATAAACACATTTGTGTAAACACATTACAAAACTTTAAACGCGTTTTTCTCGAAAACACGTCTTTAAAAATGGCTGACATTCTCCTGGCTGCTGTAATTAACGTATCGACCTGAAATTTGGAGAGCATACTCAGAAAATATGTCTTCACGGAATGACGGATCGTTTTTTCGATAGATGTTTTTTCAGATCTTGCTTAACGTATAACGCTGAGTTCAAGTTTATTTTTTTTTTTAGATTTATTAGTTTGTCATTGAAGAATTCTCGCGGACAGTCGCAATAAGTCGGATGGACGGTTTTTAAGGGGCCAGTCCATGTCGAAAATTTAAAAAAATCGAAAGCAAGCAAGACTTGAAGAAATCGACGATGATGAGCAATCAGAAGGGATTTTGTACGGTGCAGGAATTGCCGATTGAGTTTAGGTAAGAGTTTTTCATAGTATAAACTTCAAACGCACATATTTCATAGTATAAACTTCAAACGCACTTCAAACAGTTGCGCATATTACGCGTTGAGGTCTACTTTTATTTCTGTTGAAGTAAAGCCGAATTTGATATAATCGCCGTCATACTTTCGTTTCGGTGGAATTTTTCTGAAAACAAAATACGTATATTATACAAAATAGGTGTATTCCTAGGTCCTACCTACTTAGTTACCTAGATAATTTGAACTCTGACAGTGGTCACAAAAAAATCTGTAGTATAAAACTGAAACAAATAAAATGAAATTGATAACACATAAGCGTTTCGATGACAAACCCCTGGAACTGGGTTCAAAGTAAATCGCAATTAAAAACATACCTAGCAGATTTCACAAAGTAACATGTGACGTAGCTTAGTGTAGTATTACGGTACGTACTTAGCACACTTAAGGGGTTACCCCCACTTGCGATTTTGAAAAAATCGATTTTTTTTATTGCATTTTTTTAAAGTGCAATTTGAAGTGCAGTTTTTTTATGCCCGGAATAGATGACCCTATGTAAGTTTACAAAAAAAAATATTTTCTTCGTGTAAACTGAAATTGAAACTTTAAACGCGTTTTTCTCAAAATGGCTTTTCTGAAGTCGGTGACCAAGATTACTCGAAGACTAATGACCGATCTTCTTGAAATTTTGCAGGCTTATTTAATACATAAAAATGTAGTCTTTAATCGTTCGATTTTTTTTCGAAAAAAAATGGCCGTTTTATAGCCAAAAAACGGCCGTTTTTTTCGTTAAAATCGAACCATTAACTTTGACTGTCCGCCATTGTGTGAAAAATGAATATTTTTTAAAATCCTTCGATTAAATACTAGTTTATACTTATATTTGACTAAATCCATCCGCATTTTTTTTTCAGATGATCCACTTCGCCGCAATGTTGGTCACCGCAAACCGTGTATATAAAAACATTATTTCATTGACGGCCATTTGCCACTAAACAATGTAATATTTTTCAATAAAAAAATTACTAAAAGTTCTTCAAGATGTGTTCTTTAAGATGGTATATTGATCGATTAAAAAAGTTTTGTAGTTTTCTTTAAAAAAATTCATGAAAAAGGCCTTTTTTGCGCTTCAAGTGGGGGTAACTCCTTAACGCGTGACCTAACAAAAAAACAACGTTTTATTTTACTAACGTATCAAAGTCAGGAGCAGTTATTTAATAGACCTTCATAGTCTCCAACGACTTATGCCCAAATTTTGCTGTCAAACTTGAAAATCGAGAGTAAGCAAGCATCCATAACCGGCCAGAACATTGACATGTTGACAATTTTTTGCCGAAATGCAAGATGGTTTTTTCATTTTTTTATGTACGATATTGATATTTCTTATGATACTTTTTCATATGCAACGAACGCACTAAGCACGTATTTTTTCAATGGGCGGAATTACGAGAAAACAAAACTAAGGACATATATAAACGTAAATATGTGAAAATTTCGAAACGAAAATATATACATATATACATATATATATATATATATATATATATATATATATATATATATATATATTTGTACGTGTACAATAGCGTGCGAGAAGGCTCGAAGATCGACGCTCGCTCTATGCGAATAAAATTGCCGAAGGGTGGGGGGAGGTGGAAGGGGGGGGGGGGAGCGCAACAAGTTGCGGTAAAGTTCCTTGGCTCGTGGCACACGCCAGCGATACAGCGCGCGTGCTGTATATACGTGCGATGTGAAATGAGAAAGAGCAGGGAGTAAACAATGCCTCCAGATCTCTCTCGCTCTTTCTCTCACTCTTTCGCGAATGAGGCATTAAAAATAAATTAACACTTTCACTCACAGCGATGAGTCACGAGATTCATTGCCCCGCGAACATTCTCAATGAGAGAATCGCATTCGCGGATCGTAACTCGTGAATGAACCGCGATCGATTCTCGCCCCGTGGAATTTCTCACACCAATGGACAGCAACAAAATATTTCCAAACCCAAACAGTTGGGCAATAATTGTACATATAATCTGCAACTTTTTTCTTCTACATCGATGTTGCAATGGCGACTACAGGGACATCTGCACGATTGCTCCGATCGGAAAGAGAGTTATTTATTTCGTACTCTGGAGCCTATGCTCCCTAAGAGTACCGTGCAAGTTTTTTGTACCGACTGCATATGCATATTCGTAGCACATGTACGATGGAACAAAATTAGCTTATATAGACTATATAATAATAAAAATAATATAACAAAAATCAAATAAAAAATAACCATAAAATATGCTATTTAGTAAAAAATAATGTTGTTAAAAACAATTGATAATAAAAAATAGAACATTGAAATTAAAATTAGGATTGAAAATTGAAAGTTTGGCTATGCTGGATTTAGAGAGAGAGAACGATTAAGGGGGGAGATACCTTTAGGAGAGAAAAACATGTACTGATTTTCATGCTTTTTTTTAAACGGAAATATTTCTCCACCATTTTTTGGACTCCGGGTATATTTTATTGCTACTTTTGGCTGTTATATTGCACTTTTACTTTTTTATTAATCTTTGATAATGGCGGCGGTATGGCGTGGTCTTCTAAGCTGCATTCTCGAAACTGGCGTGACGTATAGCTAAAAAACCAATGAAAAAAATGTTCTTGAAAAAAAAAAGAATTTTTTATTTCAAAATATAGCAATTTTGGCCGGAAAATTCAATCTTTTTGTTTCGAAACGTACCATTTCATCGGTTTTCAACATTTGTCACTTTTTCTTGGTTCATATTCTGCGTATGAGTGTTAATGAAAGAAATATTATCGTTGGCCTTTTTCAGATTAATCCCGCCGACGCTACGTGTCACGCCGTGTGACAAAATCCGCCGCAACCCGTTTAATAAACCGTGTCATACCTCCGCCATTTTTGACCATTGATAAAAAAAAAATCGAAAATAGCATGTTACAGCCAACAGTAGTAATAATAACATACCCTAAGTCTCCGCGCCTAAAGATATTTCCCCCCTTAAAAACACGTATTTTTCGTTACACAACACCAAACTCGTTCAGCAACGAAACACGCAAGATTTGGGTCCGGGGAAAAAAAAAGAATCGATGGGTGGTGGAGGTCCACGAGATCGTCCGCGCTACATCGCGACGAGTATATTAACGACGTAGAAAAGCGGGGGTTCATGCCCGACGAGATGATATTTATGATCGTTCCAAGTGGTCGAACGAGAAAGCATAATAGCGGCACACGGATCAGTCGTTTAGGTGTACTTTATGTAGAAAATAAGACAGAAGAGACTCGTCTCAATAACGATATATATATATATATATATATATATATATATATATATATATATATATATATATACATATATACATATACATATACATATATACGTATATACGTGTGTGTGTGTGTGTATATATATATATATATATATATATATATACGTATATACGTATATATGTATATGTATATGTATATGTGTGTGTGTGTGTGTGTGTGCGCCAGTGTACGGCGGAGGCCTGGCGCGGCACCGTTATCGTTTTAATTGCTGCACGCGGCGCGTCCTCGAAGATCAAATTTGTCCGGGACGCGGATGGGGCGTTCCCGTCGAGCGGCGTAACGAAACTAAAGGGGATGAAAAAAAATTGCGACCGCTGAGAGACGAGGAAACGACCAAGATCTTCCCTGGGAGGCCCGAAAGGAGAAAAAAAGATTAGAAGGAAAAAATGAGGCTCGCACCGCCACAAGAAACGAGGAACGGGGAAATTAATAAATCAGACAGGAAAAATACCACGTGCGCGGAGAACGAAAAATTAAAGATGGGGATAAACACACACGCCCTCCTGATAACTCGTTCTCGTTGGTGTATATATACATATAGACACACACATACATGCAATCAATCTAGATGTCAATATTTTTGTGTTTGATGCACATATGTTCGACTGTGTTTTGAAATATAGTCATGGAGGTTTACGTGTATATTTAAAAATGTATTTTTTTTCATTCTTTTTTTGCATTATATATATAACGTGTTATCCATACAAAGAAACTGCATACAAATTTCATAAATTTCATAAATTTCGTAATTATTACTTTAGAATAATTCGTTATCTTTTATAAATAGTTCGCTATTTAAAAAAGTTAATTCCGTTATATATATATATATATATATATATATATATATATATATATATATATATATATATTTATAACTTTTATAAATTTTATTAATTTCGTTATTCTTTATAGATAATTGATTTATATATTAGGAAATATAATTGACTGATTTATCAAGGTCTGAAACAATTCCTCAGTTCCAACGTATAACCCTTTTCAAGTGAATTTTTCCTACAAAAGATGGTAGTTTTGGCCTGATAAATATTTCGGTAAAATAAAATTCATTACGGCCATCTTAACGTCGCAATTTTGTATTTTGGACCAAAAAAGTTTTTTTTTAACGTCCCCTTTTCAACCCTAAATGTTTTATTATACTCAATACTTGATCGGAGCAGTATTTTTCGAGATGAATGAGGTGTAAGATTAAAATGGGACACCCGATACATTTATTTAATACGTTTTAATGTATATGTACACATAAGCGAGCATGGATATTTATATTTTTGTGCAGGGATATATATATATGCATATATATACTGTGCCTCTGGGCTTCTGTTTCTTGTACCCACCAAAGCCAAATGCAACCGGCAAGATTTCGTATCTTCATATGCGCCAGAGACTCATTGCTTTCTTCGACATATGGCAGATTGAGAAAAAAAACGATTTATATATATATATATATATATATAGACACACACACATAGAACCCAATAAAAAATGAGGAACTCTCGGTTCGGCGTTCGAACGTCAAATGTATATTAATACGTACAAAGAGAACAAAAAAGTGTATTGGCAATTGCGTCGTTTCCATGCGTGCAAGATAATGCGTTCGCACCGCTTATGCTGATTCGAGGCACGTCCAAGCCACAAGTTACCTCGAAAGATATTCAAAAGAGAATATACGTATTAGCGATTCGGTGTGAAATTAATTAAAACTCTCTCTATTCAGATAAGGTACATTCGAGCACGGAACAAAAATGCAGAGTCGACGAGGAGAGATACTTTTTTATCAATAGTTGAATTCATTTTTAGATCGGATTTGTCGACTTCTAGATTTCGTAACTAAGGTGGAATAATTGGGAGTTTTTCTTTTTTGGATTAGTTAGGATTTCTTCGCACCTTTTTTATCCGCGTATGAGTTCTTTTGATTTTTTTTTCGAATTGCTTTGACCAAGTTGATATTTATGGAAATATCGATTTTTTGTTTTCGACGGAATCTCGAAATATAAAGTTTCAAAAATATTCGGAGAAAATCTCATGTCGATCCGTTAAAAAAATTGAGAGAGTTATGGGCGTTTATAGGTGGGTTTTTTAAAGGCGAATTTTAAAAGCGTTTTTCTCAAAATTACTTTTTCAAAATACGTATATGCGTGCGTGGCATGTGTCAGGGTTGCTTCGTACACATTTAACGTTGCCGACAACGACGCCAACGTATAGTGCAGCCGGTAAAACGGAATAACCGATAATCGAGTTATTGCGGAGTGCACGGACGACGACGACGGATCTCGTATGCTTTGTACTCCGTGTGTTTGTATATATATATATTAGGGTGATTCGTTTCAGGGCAACTTTTTTTTTGATCCATCGTGCCCGAAAACCTTTAGTTGGTACCCAAAAACGAACTTTCGTGAAAGGGGGGTGTTGTCACAAAATATTTAGAGGTCGCGAATCAAAATTGAAGGTTTCCCATTTGATTAACATTGAAAAAAATGTTTTTCTCATTATTAGTGTTACCATTCCGCGAATTTTGATATCGCGATATTTTCCAAGTGGGTTCTCATAGGAAATATGATACTCCACAATAAAGTTCATTGAGCCATGGCCGTAAATTCAACCGTTTCAGCGGCATCATTATTTCAAGTGAATACTGTTCAAAATATCTATTCAAACGGCTGTAACGCCTAAGCTGTTAGATATATCGAAAAAATTCAGATGAGAACTTTGTGGAGAAAGTAATTTTCTACAAAAAAGTCTTATAAGCCGAGCCCGAAAATTCAACTCTTTCTCAGCTATAGGTGGATGAAGTAAAATAAATAGATTTTTTTAAAACAAAAATAATATACACACACACACTCGGTGTACTGTAATGAATAGATAATCCTGCAACCGTTGATAGGTCAGATCATGCCCTACTATATGCTGGAATTTCAATTTAGTAAAAGTCCCACGGTTTTCGAGATAAAAATCGTCTGCCTTTGGTTTTTCGCATGCCATTTCTACAAATGATGACTTTTTTCACCCAGTTTAAAAAACAATACTCTTGGTTATTTGTTTTACTTAGAAAAATCTTCTTTTTAACCTAAAATGTTAAGGAAACTTTATAAAAAAAGATCTCATGCAGAATTTTCATACAAACCAATTCGAACATCCGACTTTGATAGCCTGCGGTGTAAGAAAATGTACTACGCATATCGTGCCAATGATTTAAAAAAGTTGCTTAGTTATTGTCGATTCATATGATTTGTAGAAATGGCATGCGAAAAACCAAAAGCAGATGATTAAAAAAAAATAACACAAAGCCCAAAATCTCGAAGCCCGTGGAACTTTTACTAAACTGAAATTCCAGCATATGGTAGGACATGATCTGACCTATCGACAGTTGCAGGATTATCCATTCATTACGGGACACCCTGTATATTAACCAACGACGAAACTTTCACGTATGAAGAATGGGAAACTACGTATTACAGCGGTTAATATGCAACTCGTCTCTCCGAATGCGTACACGCAAGTAACTTGTATCGAGTTATACCTGACTCGTGCCCGGAAAAAAGGGGGAATTTTCGTGAATTTTTTTCTGAGAAAACGTGTGGAGGTTTTCAATTTTTTTTCTTCTTACATTGAAGAGTATGATTTTAAGGGGTTACCCCCACTTGCGATTTTGAAAAAATCGATTTTTTTATTGCATTTTTTTGAAGTCCGTTCCGGGCCCATACAGAAGTATGGGCCCGGAATAGATGACCCTATGTAAGTTTACAAAAAAAAAAATATTTTCTTCGTGTAAACTGAGATTGAAACTTTAAACGCGTTTTTCTCAAAATGGCATTTCTGAAGTCGGTGACCAAGATTACTCGAACACTAATGAACCGATCTTCTTGAAATTTTGCAGGTTTATTTAATACATAAAAATGTAGTCTTTAATCGTTCGATTTTTTTTCGAAAAAAATGGCCGTTTTATAGCCAAAAAACGGCCGTTTTTTTCGTTAAAATCGAACCATTAACTTTGACTGTCCGCCATTTTGTGAAAAATGAATATTTTTTAAAATCCTTCGATTAAAGACTAGTTTATACTTATATTTGACTAAATCCATCCGCATTCTTTTTTCAGATGATCCACTTCGCCGCAATGTTGGTCACCGCAAACCGTGTATACAAAAACATTATTTCATTGACGGCCATTTGCCACTAAACAATGTAATATTTTTCAATAGAAAAATTACTGAAAGTTCTTCAAGATGTGTTCTTTAAGATGGTATATTGATCGATTAAAGAAGTTTTGTAGTTTTCTTTTAAAAAATTCATGAAAAAGGCCTTTATTTGCGCTGCAAGTGGGGGTAACGCCTTAAGTATCTTTTATAATTTTTGTATCAAACAGTGTTTATAATTGTGGTAGATACAATGGTTTGCGCCAAGCGCTGTTTAAAAAACGTCCTTCGCGGTTAGAATCGATATTCTGCAATAATTATGCGTACTTTGCAGAAAAACTCGTGTAGATTGCAGAGAAAAAAATTGTTCTAGGTGTTGATGTGCGCCTCCAACGAAGGTCTAAGAAAAGGCATTCTCTTTCTACCAGCCACTAGGCCGCCATTTTGTATATTTTTGGAAAATAAAAAATTGAATTGAGTACCTACAGATATGTGAAATGAACCCTCCAACCCTCCTTCAGATGGCTTTATCAGTATTTTGAAAAATCCCTAAAAAGGCTTGTTTTCCGGACATCCAAAGAAATATAAGGCCTTGGGGGGGAGATACCTTTAGGCGAGGAAACAATTTGCTGATTTACGTGATTTTTTTTTTAGCAAGGGTTCTTCGGTGCCGGGTTGAAATTTCGGACTCTAAATGCTCCGACGTTTTAAAATTCCGAATTTCAATGTTCCGAAATTCAAGATGGGGTCGGGTTGAAATTCCGAACTTTGAATGATCAGAACGCTCAAAACTCCGAAAGAATTTTCTACGAAAGACCAAAGCTCCGAAAATCTGAACACCGTAAAAATAATTCGGCTGTGGAAGTTTTAAAAGTTTCAACGTTTTCAATTAATCGACGAATTATTTGGAGAATTTTTTTTTATTAAGAAGTGATTTTGCGTCAATTTTGAAATTTTTCTAGACAATGTTATACGTTCTACATCATTTACAGTCCGCAGTCACAAGTACGTAGGATTTTTTTTTATATTCCATAGTTCATTTGTTATTAACAATTATTCGACGATTTTTTAAACAAATTTTTGGAAAGTAAAAAATTTCGTCAGATAATTGTTAATAACAAATGAACTATGCAATATAACAAAAAAATCCTACGTACTTCCATGAACAATGTATTTTTCAAGATATATTCAACATTTTGAGTGAATCGGTTGAAAAAAATTATTGTATACAGTCACTGATATGTATGATAAACACCCTTTTTTGTAATCTCGATTTATTTTGTAGTTTTTCTGAAAAAAAAATCCCCAAAAAGCCTATTTTTTCGGCCTCTAGAGTGGCCTAACCCCTTAATGTTGCGAAATTATAAGGTTCGTCAAGATCATGCCAGTGAAAGTCTACACAGCTGACTGTAAATGATGTAGAACGTATAACATTGTCTAGACAAATTTCAGAATTGACGTAAAATCACTTTTCAATCAAAAAAAATTCTTGAAACAATTCGTCGATTTATTGAAAATTTTGAAACTTTTAAAACTTCCGTAGCCGAATTATTTTTACGATGTTCAGATTTTCGGAGTTTTGGTCTTTCGTGTATAATTCTTTCGGAGTTTGATCTTTCGGGGTAGTATTCTTTCGGAGTTTTGAGCGTTCTGATCATTCAAATTTCGGAATTTCAAACTGGCCCCATTTTTCATTCTTAGGGTTTGTTTTATTACTACTTTTGGCTTTTACATGGTATTTTTTCAGAATTATTCTTAAAAAACGGCGGAAGTTTGGCACGGTCTTTGAAACTGTATTTTCAAAACTGGCGTGACGTATAGCTAAGAAACTAGTCGACCAATTCTGATAGAATTTGGTGTAAATCTTTCTAACTTCATTGTTTTACTGAATATTTTTTAAAATAAAAAAAGTATTTTTTATTGCAAAATGTAGCCATATTTTTCGGAAAGTTCCATCTTTTCGTTTACATACGTCCGCCATTTTGAAAGATTAATAAAAAATACCATGTAATAGCCAAAAGTAGTAATAAAGCATACCCTAACTCTTCAAAATAGTAAAGAAATCGTTCCTTTTTAAAAAAATGATGATAACCAACAATATTTCCTCGCCTAAATGTAACTTAACCCCTTGAAGTACGGAGTTTAGGCTCCTGTAATCTAGCCACCCCACGTGCAACGTTGACGAAACGTTTCCGCTAAGATTTCCCGACGTTTTCGTCACAAAACCTCGCTTCCGGGGACCACGATCCCCCGAAAGGATTCACAAAACGTAATTTACGCATTCAGCGCCGCCAGAGCGCAACTAACGAAACATTCTTCCTCGCGCGCACGAGAATAATAAATTCTCGATTGGTGCGACAAATTCGTATTTTTTCCTGACGTCAAGAAGACACGTAAAGAAAACAAACACAATTGTGAGAGATAAGGTGGTGAGGCTAACCTTGACGAGCAGGTGAACCGGCTGACTGACAGTGAGCGATTTTCCACGCCTGGCCTTTCCGCCCCCACCACCGAGACACTTTATCCACGGCATTTCGGATACTCCCAACTTCGTTTCTATATTACTTCTGTAGTTTCAATCTGCTTCGCGTTCTCCCTACCGAACAAAATAACACGCGTATTTCTCGTCCTTATCGCGCACTTGGCACCTCTTCTACCTGATTCGTATCTTCATTCACGGCAGTGAAAAAACCGAGACGCTTTTGGTGCTTCTTGGACAAACGCGTGCCGCCATCTTTCCACGTTTTTCATTATTTTTCAGATTTCCATCAAGGCGGAATGACGGTTTCTTTTTCAGCGAACTGCGACAACTCGCGATTTTTGCGGACCTCGGTGTGCGATAAAATGTGTTTTTTTTTTCGGAATTATAGTTCAGAGGTGAAAATTGTCGAGATTTTACACGATTTATGTTTATGTCCTACGGTTCTTCGCCGGCGTCGTTTTTCGCCACTTCGAAGTGAAAGAAGGCGCGAGATTGGCAGGGGTGGCGCGAGTGGCGCTGGGGTCGCGCGACAAGGTGCTGAAATTATACCGAAGAGTCTGAGATCGTACTCAAGACGATGATCGTTGGAAGTTTCACCGGCTTCGTTAGTTCGCGCAGTCCAAATAATTGGTATTCTCACTCGTACACTTCCTCTTCTGCGCACCGAAATTCTTCAGCGTATTTTCGCCGCGGAGCAATCGCCGACCGCGTAACTTCGGCAGCGACAAACGAATCACGGCCAGTGCGACCGGAAACGTTCCAACGTGCGGCAAAACATCGAGCACGTGGTCGATCTCCGAAGTGTCACGGACACTCGATCTCGTTGCTTTCTTACGAACGATATCTGTCAGTTTATTCTTCGGCAGTCGTAATTTCGACTCGATCGAAGATCGAACCGCCTTTCGATGATTCTACGTGAAATTTGTCATCGACTGTTATCAATGGTCGGTTGTGGCATTTTGCGGGAAAAAAAAAATCTACGAAGCAACCAGGCGATAGAAAGATCGAGGGCAAGAAAATGGAAAGTACTGGTAGCGATGTATCGGACGCGAGTTTTCTCTACAAAAAGCTGCGCTCTCGACCAGCACGCCCCGCGGTCTACCGTCGACTGACAGAAAATATTGCCGGCCCCGGGGACGCCCTGCCTCCACCAACCGGACGACGGAAGAGAATACTGCGCGCCGTACTCGATGCCTCGTTGCGCGCGACGAGCAAAATCAACACTCCTAACCAACAACGCGTGCAGCAAACAAAACCATAGAATTTGTAACACATGTGCTGGGCTAGATACTTTTTTTCATTACTGTCGACCCCGGAAAAAAACACGCCCCATCTCGCCGCTTCCTGCGAATTATTCGAAACTGGAACGCATTTTTCGCTACGAACGATCGCGACTTTTTTAATCGTCGAGGGAACTTTGCGAACTGGCGAAAGTCACGTGGGTGACGCAAATTTTGCGACTCGTATGTTATTCTTTGTTAAGGGGTTAACCCCACTTGCGATTTTGAAAAAATCGATTTTTTTTTATTGCATTTTTTTGAAGTATAAGTATCCGGGCCCACACTTCTGTATGGGCCCGGAATAGATGACTATGTAAGTTTACAAAAAAAAAAATTTTCTTCGTATAAACTGAAATTGAAACTTTAAACGCGTTTTTCTCAAAATGGCATTTCTGAAGTCGGTGACCAAGATTACTCGAACACTAATGAACCGATCTTCTTAAAATTTTGCAGGCTTATTTAATACATAAAAATGTAGTCTTTAATCGTTCGATTTTTTTTTCGAAAAAATGGCCGTTTTATAGCCAAAAAACGGCCGTTTTTTTTTCGTTAAAATCGAACCATTAACTTTGACTGTCCGCCATTTTGTGAAAAATGAATATTTTTTAAAATCCTTCGATTAAAGACTAGTTTATACTTATATTTGACTAAATCCATCCGCATTTTTTGTTCAGATGATTCACTTCGCCGCAATGTTGGTCACCGCAAACCGTGTATACAAAAACATTATTTCATTGACGGCCATTTGCCACTAAACAATGTAATATTTTTCAATAAAAAATTACTGAAAGTTCTTCAAGATGTGTTCTTTAAGGTGGTATATTGATCGATTAAAAAAGTTTTGTAGTTTTCTTTAAAAAAATTCATGAAAAAGGCCTTTTTTGCGCTGCAAGTGGGGGTAACGCCTTAAAACCAACAAAAAAAACGGCCAAACGTTTGTTTTCTACTCAGGAGTACGCTTTAATACTGTGAAATCAATTTCAACACTGCAAAGTAATTAGTTTCAAGAAACAAAAAGAAACACGGTCGTCAATTTCACCAGCTCGTGTCTCTTTCCGGAAATATTCCAAAAACTGTGAATGTCAGAAAAGCCATGAATTTTTTGTCTTCAATCCAAAAAAACGTTTATTATTTTTTAATAACGGATTTCAAATGGAAAAAAAAAGAATTTTCCATACAAAGCGCGAAGAATTTTTAGTTTTAAATTACCAATAATTCGAAAAATCCCCATACGAGTGCATTTTGAACGGAAAAATGCCCGAAATCGTTTAATATCGAAATTTTACCGTAGAACGTTCCTTCGAAATCACCAAGCCAGAAATATTTCCCGAAGAGAAAAAACATTGCCGCAAGTTGCAGCTTCTTTTTGGCTTTTATCTCGGCTGTGGCAGAATTTACATTTAGATTGAGATTCACACTCGCGTGACAATCGTTCCGCCTCCGACGTCGCAGTACCCGCCACGTAGCCAATTTTTCAACGAATAAAATTTCGGTGTCTGCATTTTTTCGGGCCGGAGTGTTGTGGAAAGATTTGAGGAAGTCCTCGCGAGAGCCTTGTGAGCAATACACTCCTGCTCAAAGTTACATGCGCCTTGTTACACGGGGATTCGCAGTGCTGTGCAAACGCAATTAACATGTCGTCACGGGGACGAACGACGTCGACTCGAGGAGAGATTCGAAGAAAGGCCTCGTACACTCGCGAAACGTTAGTCCGTATCACGGCTAGTACGAAGCTTGTTGTGCATACGTCACGCGTGACGTCCTCAACAAAAAAGATTGAAAAAAAACGTGGGTAAATGTCTAGAATCGATCAAAAACGACCAAAGACGTCGACAATTTTTTTTTGCCATGCGCAGTTCCAATTGGTCTCCATTAATGACATTTCGTCGGCGGAGGCTAACCATTCTTATTAAGGCGTTACCCCCACTTGTAGCGCAAAAAAAGGCCTTTTTCGTGAATTTTTTTAAAGAAAACTACAAAACTTTTTTAATCGATCAATATACCATCTTAAAGAATACATCTTGAAGAACTTTCAGTCATTTTTTTATTGAAAAATATTACATTGTTTAGTGGCAAATGGCCGTCAATGAAATAATGTTTTTATATACACGGTTTGCGGTGACCAACATTGCAGCGAAGTGGATCATCTGAAAAAAAAAATGCGGATGGATTTAGTCAAATATAAGTATAAACTAGTCTTTAATCGAAGGATTTTTAAAAATATTCACTTTTCACAAAATGGCGGACAGTCAAAGTTAATGGTTCGATTTTAACGAAAAAAAACGGCCGTTTTTTGGCTATAAAACGGCCATTTTTTTCGAAAAAAAAATCGAACGATTAAAGACTACATTTTTATGTATTAAATAAGCCTGCAAAATTTCAAGAAGATCGGTTCATTAGTGTTCGAGTAATCTTGGTCACCGACTTCAGAAATGCCATTTTGAGAAAAACGCGTTTAAAGTTTCAATTTCAGTTTACACGAAGAAAATATTTTTTTTTGTAAACTTACATAGAGTCATCCATTCCGGGCCCATACAGAAGTATGGACCCGGATACTTATACTTCAAAAACATGCAATAAAAAAAAATCGATTTTTTCAAAAGCGCAAGTGGGGGTAACCCCTTGATTTTATTAACATTGGTTTTTTTTACATTGGAAAAACATGCATCTTTTTTGTGCATGTTTTTTGAGCAGATTTTTGTATGCGTGTAAAATATATTTTGTTTGGGTTTGTTTGGGAAATTGTCTTCCGCCGAGTTATATAATCATGAGAAAGTACCCTGAGAAATATCAGCTCGGTGAAAAAATGTTCAACCCCTTTTTGGCGAGGAGCCCCGATTCTAGACATTTACCAAAACGTGGTTGGGAGCATCGCAGGGCTCCGGTAAAGTTCCCTCTGCGTCTAGAGAGTCCTTTGAGCTTATATACTGCAGGCCAAACGTTTGAGTTCACCAATCAAAATTTCTTACCGCGCTAAAAGTTAAATAGCGGATTCGAAAATAAAGATAATTGAATTTTCCAAGCGGCGTTTTAAAGAGGACAAGTTTACCTTTATTTTGCTTTTTGATAAAATTCTCTGCGATTTTTTGTCGCTTCGGTACGCACTTTTGAAGTTACGCATCCTGATCGGACGACCATTTTGAGATACTACTGACACCATTTCATAAAGCGTAGTTCCAACAAAGACGGGGGAAAAAGGTAAATCGCAGCGGGGCAGTTCTTTGCAGCGCAGTGGTCGATCCGAGCCTACGCAAAAATCGTTGCAAATCGGTTAATTTTCGGGATTTTTTCAAAGTCCTTGTTGCTAATTAAATTTGAGACCCTAAAGTATAAAACTATGCAATAAAAAATCGCATTTTTTAAATTTGAGGCTTACGAAAACCCCTTGAAAAGATATGAACCTAAAATCCCTTTTAGACATACACGCGTGCAGAAATTGGTGTACGAATCCAATTGGGTTCCCATACTTGTCACTATTTCCAGACAGGGACCCAATGAGTCACAACAAAGGTTTCGTAAAAAAAGGTGCTGATTACAGTTAAGACCATAAACTATAAAATTATGCAAAAAAATCAGTTTTCGAAATTTGAAGCTTACGAAGACCCTTTAGTGAAATATGAACGTAAAATACATTTCTGACATACACCCGTGTAGAAATTTGCGTAGGGATCCAATTGGACTCCCATACTTGTCACTGTTTCCAGATAGGGAGCCAATGAGTCATTGCATCGGATCCCTATACTAAAACGTCACGCTCGTACACTGGACTCTCATTTGGGATTCCCCATTGGAATGTACGAATCCAATTTGAATCCTAAAGAATTGCCACATTATCGAAGAGTATCGGATAGGATTCTTGATGGATCCAATCGCATTTTGTAGGTTAGGGTTCCTAAAAAAATATATAGATATACAAAATGAGTGAATCTTTAAAAAGTATGAATCGCTCAAAAAGTATATCGTAAAAATCGATTCAAACCGTAGATTCCACTGAAAATCCATTGTAATTAGCGTTTATTTATTTTACTGCACTTTGATACACAATCACCACGCACGTACACGATCACAAAACGTGCAGGCTATGTTTCAATACGCCGAGTTTTTTTCTCGTGAATTTTCACATATTTTTACCTCGAACGTGGTAAGAATTATCAAACGACATTCATCGAGGAACAGTGCAGAATCCAATTGCATCCCAATGAGAAACCCTTACGTGCGGTGTCCCTAAAAAATCCCTATAGAAATGTGAGTGCATCTGGGGACTCCCCAACAAATTTCTGCACGGGCACATGAATCTATTCGACTTGTACATATTCAAGCTAGTTCGTATTTGTGGATACATTAGGTTGGCACAACTCTGAGCTGTATTTTTTTCTCTTTTCTCACCATCCAATTACCTTCTCTAAAGAAAAAAAAATTGTCGCCGACGCTGCGAGCGGTCAACCAACATTTAGAGGTCGCTCAAGCCTCCCAAAAATTAAAATTTTCATTAAAAAACCGATTTAATTCGTCCACTTCTTACCTATGAATTTTGCGCTTTATAATTTTTAAATGAACGTCGCGAAAACTCTAGTCGACCAATGAATATTTAGTAGTCGTTCGAGAGCTTCGAAATTTCCAATTTTTGCAAATTTTTTAAAACTCTTTTCACTCATAAATTTGGCGCTTTGTGAAATTTTCAAAACAATTAATCTTTTTTTCTTCAGAAACAGATTTTTCAAATTTACTCCACACTTCCAACCCAATACAACGACCTATAATTTTGTTTACGGACAAGAGCTTTAAAAAACTAATTCATGAGAACAAAGAATATAATGCTTGGATTTGTTTGGGTGTGTGTGGAAAATTTGTGTGAGGAAAGTGTGAGGAAAATTTAGAAAAACCAATTCTAAAGACAAAAGAGGGTTGATTGTTATTAAAATTTTACAAAGCGTTAAATTGATGAGTGATAAGAGAAAAAAAATTACGAAAATTGGAAATTTCGAAGCTCTTGTGCGACCACTAAATATTGATTGGCCGGCTAGAGCTTTCGCGAGGACAATTAAAAAATTATAAAGCGTAACATTCATGGCTGAGAAGTGGACGAAAAAAATAGATTTTCAAATGAAAATTTGAATTTGCGAGATGCTTGAACGACCTCTAAATATTTTTTGACCGCTCTCAGTTTTCGCAACAATTTTTTATTTTTTTTCAAAGGGGACTTTAAGGGACTATACCAGTGTGGACGCTGAAAATTTGGCTGATTTTCGGGAATTTTTTGGAAGAAAAGTACTCAATTTAATGTTTCGGAAAATTAAGAATATATTTGGCTATATTTGACCTATATCACATAATTTTTTCACCGAAAAATATTGAGCCAAGCGACTTAAGCGCTGCCTTCGCAGGCGCCAAAAAAAAAGATCCTCCACTGTTGATATGATTCCGGCCGATTGAGTAGCTGAAACCGAAAAAAGGAAAAACTTTAAGTTTAATGGTCGTTAAACTGGAAGGTATTCCCTCTACAATGACGTAGGATTTTCGAAAAATATCAAAATCTAACAAAATGGCGTCGTTATGAAAAAAGTCTGTTTTCTCGCCTGTAAAATGGTCGTTTTTTTCAATGCCAAATCGTCAATTTTCATTCAATCAAAAATATCCTACGTCATTGTAGAGTAAATACATTCAAGAGTACTCAGTTAAAATTTCAAGTCAATCCGATAATTGCTCTTTGAGTTACAATGTCAGCAAATTTGAAAAATCTCATTGCGAGAAAAACGCGCTCAAAGATTTAACTATCGAGTTTGCAAGATAAAATAATATTCACATGAATGATATAAATAATAATGATATTCTTGAAAGTACAAACTGTCGGAAAAGGCAAAAAAGTTGATTTTTTGAAAGTGTCACACTGGTATTCTAAAGAAAATTACGAAGTCTCCTTTAAGGCAGGATTCTACTTTGAAAATTTGAAAAAATATTTTTTTTTTTACATTTTTCGAAAGTAAATATGTTCAAGAATGTTCGGTCAAAATTTTATAAAGTTCCAAGCAGTCTAACTATCTTTTTTCGCCTTTCGAACGCACCTACCTGAGCACCTACCTATCACTCACCAAAACTTTAAACGCGTTTTTCTCGAAACGACATTTTCAAGTACCGTGGTCGTGATAACTCAAAAAGTACTGCACCGATCCTTATGAAATTTGGAACACATATTCTATATGTGTGTACCAACCGACCTAACTACAATCAACTTAAAATTTTGATTAGAACTATTTTTTATTGCAAAAAAAAGACCCAAAAAAAACGCATTTTTTTCGTATTTTAGCCGCCATTTTGTTAATTTTGCACGTATATAAAATATTCTAGTTAGGTCGGTTCCTGAAGACATACTGAACATGAAACTATTTGATTTTTTTGTTTCAGACCATCCGTCGGGAAGATTTCACGACCACGGCAACGGTACCTGCTTTTCGAGGCGTTGGCTTTAAACATATTTTACGTGTACAAAAAATGAATAAAATACATTTAAAATTTTTTTTTATGTACTTAAAGAGTGTATTTATTGAACAGTTTAAACCCCATATCGATATCTTTAATAGTATTCTCAGAAAAAATTCACGAAAATAGTGTTTTTTTCATGGTTTCAAAGTAGAATCCTGCCTTAAAGCGTTTAAGGGGAGCCCCTTAAAGGCTTTAAAGGACAATTGTATGGTGAGAAAGAGGGGAAGAAATAGAGCCAAAAATTGTGCCATCCTCGTATACATAGAAACATGAATACTTAACAATATTTAAATCCACGTGTTCATTCATACATTTATATTATTAAAAAGACAATAAATGCCTTCAAGTCGTTCTTCATTGCTCCAAAAACGAAAGTATCGAAGTTGGGAAAGTCTCCGGAGAAACGAACCTCGCCGCGTACGGACTCACGTGTCAAACGAATAACGGATGGAACCGCGATTGATTCGAGATCGAACGTGAGTCTCGTGCGCAGTTGGCACGAATGTACTTTCGTACGAGAGCGCAATCAATTTCAATCAAACGTCTATTACACCGCAACGTATAATATGTACAACGGAAATGTCCATAGTTTGTAGATTGTTCGATATAAAAGTACCTACGTGTGTTCCAAATTCTCAAGTACTTTGCCTCGGCCGAGGCAAGTATTAGCGCGAGAATCTTCGTATCGTTTGAGGTAATGCTCCATAGATTCGCTATCGACGTGGTCGTTAGAAGTTGGGGTATGCAGCCTGAGCCCCCAGCGCAGCTTGGAATGAAAGCGGTAATGGTTTTATGAGTCTAGATGGGAGAGCATTCAGTTCACGCGCGCACCAACCGCTGGAAGTCATCAATGAAGAGCTATCTGCGTGGTGCAAGTCAAAGGTGATGACGGGGCGCAGATGTCCAATGTTGGAGATCCAGGTGCGAGTATAATGCGGCATTGGAGGCCCTATACAGACGCGTGCCGGAATATACATTGAAAGGCACACGCCGCGCCACGGCATCGATATATATGTTTATGATCGATTGATCGGTGGTGGAGGAACGGTAAGTACCGTGCATAAGCTTGGAGGCCCAAAAAACAGGCCGATTTTCGATAATTTTTTCTGATGAGAGTGTTGGGATGACGCAGTGGGGATTTTACACACAATTGATGCATGGTCTTTAAGGGGTGATCCCAAACAAACCCACTTGCGATTTCGAAAAAATCGATTTTTTTTATTGCATTTTTTTTGAACTGCAATTTGAAGTGCAGTTTTTTTTTGATGCCCGGAATAGACGACTCTATGTAAGTTTACAAAAAAAAAATATTTTCTTCGTGTAAACTGAAATTGAAACTTTAAACGCGTTTTTCTCAAAATGGCATTTCTGAAGTCGGTGACCAAGATTACTCGAACACTAATGAACCGATCTTCTTGAAATTTTGCAGGCTTATTTAATACATAAAAATGTAGTCTTTAATCGTTCGATTTTTTTTCGAAAAAAATGGCCGTTTTATAGCCAAAAAACGGCCGTTTTTTTTTCGTTAAAATCGAACCATTAACTTTGACTGTCCGCCATTTTGTGAAAAATGAATATTTTTTAAAATCCTTCGATTAAAAACTAGTTTATACTTATATCTGACTAAATCCATCCGCATTTTTTTTTCAGATGATTCACTTCGCCGCAATGTTGGTCACCGCAAACCGTGTATATAAAAACATTATTTCATTGACGGCCATTTGCCACTAAACAATGTAATATTTTTCAATAAAAAAATTACTGAAAGTTCTTCAAGATGTGTTCTTTAAGATGGTATATTGATCGATTAAAAAAGTTTTGTAGTTTTCTTTAAAAAAATTCATGAAAAAGGCTTTTTTTTGCGCTACAAGTGGGGGTAACGCCTTAAAGATTAGGTATTTTTTTATCGAAGAATATCGATAAACAAAGTAGTTATTATTATTTAAACAAAGTTCCGCTGTTGATGCATGGCCCATCGGTGTAGGTGGTCCTGGCAAATAGGGTGATCGAAAATGAAAAAAATTTAGGTACTTCTAGTATAATTACGAAACTTTCGTGTGACCGGATACTTTTTTTTTCATTTTCGGAACTACAATAATGGCAAGCTCGAGAGAAAGATGTTTTATTTTCAACCAGAAATAACTTTAGTGATTTGTTATTGACAAATAGATGGTGGGGAAAACAAAAATTTCCGGTCATGTAATAGAACATTTTATGAACCATGTTTTGTCCCAAATTTAAGGAATAACACCACTCTGGGATGGTGTTATCCCTTATGGTGCAGACGTCATAGTTTAAAGGTAAACAAAAATTTCAAGGATTCAAGTGCTCGTACAACTTTAAGGGGTGAGATGCAGTCAGAATTGTCAAAAAATCAATTTTTTTTTTACATTTTCTTGAATTATGATGTTTCGAAAATATTCCCTGAAAATTTCGAGTCAATCCGATGAATGGTACCGGGATATCCCACAATTAGTCAAGGGGCGTCGGGTCCCTATGGCAGGTAGCGGCTGACAAACGCGCAAACGAAAATACCCGGGAAGGCAGAATGCTTCGAAGACAACAACAAATTGATGTTTTGGAAGTTTCCACATCGACAGAAGCCCTATTGTATGGGCCAGGAATTGATGATTCGACGTAAGTAATTTTGTAATTAGTATTTCTATACATAAATCAAGTGTAAAATTGGAAAACTCTTTCAGAAATTTTCAAAAACTCATTACTCAAAAACTAGGCACTTTAGCAAAATTTTATAAAGACTACTTTCGTTTTAAAATTGCCCAAAATATTTTTATAAAATAATTCATCCCGAAAAACTTTAATTTTTTGAAAAATTGTTTTAACAATTGGCTATGAACAATTGAATGCTCGACTTTTCGGCAAAAAAAGTTGTGATATTCTGATTCAGCGGATCAAAATACATTTAAAAAGTTTAGCTTCATCCATCGAGCTCGAAATTTTACGGTCATATAATACCGTATCCACATCGGAAAACTTTGAACGCGTTTTTCTCGAAACTATGTTTTTCAAGTCGGTGAGCACTATAATTCAAAAACCACTCGATGGATTTAGATGAAATTTGGTGTGCTTATTGATGGCTTCAAAAACTAGTCCTTAATCGAAGGATTTTCATTTTTGTTGAAAATTTCGATTCTTTAAAACCAATATACGAGCGATTTTTCGGTCGAAAATCGAAAGATATCTGTCGGAAGCCGCAATTCTGTTAATTTTAAAAAAATCTTCGATTAAGGACTAGATTTATTATTAAACTAATGATTTTTTTTTTGGTGTTTTGATTTCAGATGATCCAGTAAAATTTTATGGTGGTCACCGCAAAGCACTACATGCCGAAGGGGGGGACATAGATGGCGATATTGTTATATATAATCAATATTTTTCTTTGAAAATTTGTACAAGTCAAGTTGAAATATAACATAAAAAGTCTGTGTAACCACTTTTGTAAAACAAACTTAATTACTATAAAAAAATTATTAAATATGCTCGTTTTTTCACGCCTCTGACTGCATCTCACCCCTCAAGAGAAGGTTCGGCCTTGTCGGGCCGAAAAATGTACGATGTTTCACCAATTTTTCATGCGAAAAGTATTAAATATAGAATGTTGATATTTAGTATTGTTGACGAAGCGGTCTTCTTTGATCATCAAAATATTTTTTTAAGTTTGACAAAGACGGTGGTGCGAGTGGGAGGAGCCATGTATGTCGGTGCGCGGGCGATGACATTCTTCGCTTGCGGAAGTCCTAAGTCCCGGACAGGTGATCTGGAGCAAAAAAAATCAAACATATTTTTACTTTGTACAATATTGTGTATAAGTTGACCTAGAATCAAGAAGAAAAATTGAAAAATAAAAAAATTGTGAGCAAAAAACTGCGAAATTTTTTGGAAAAAAAACAAACTTCCTTCCGATCGCTCACTATTTTTTTATTTTTCAATTTTTTCTTCTTGATTCTAGGTCAACTTATAGACAATATTGTACAAAGTGAAAATACGTTTAATTTTCTTGCTTCAGTGGCTCCTCCTACTCCCACCACCATGTTTTATCAAACTTTAAAAAATATTTTGGTGTTCAATAAAGACCGCTTAGTCAACATACCAAATATCAACATTCTATATTTAATACTTTGCGCACAAAAAATTTTTGAAAATAGAACATTTTTTGGCTCAACAAGGCAGAATCTTCCCTTAAACGCTATTTCTTTCGATCATGATAAATCCCTTGAAACTGAAAAATCGCTCTGATTCATAATGAATTATGTATAATATAATTCTTTATGGATCACGGCGATTACAACTGAAGTCAATTGCAGTTTTTGAATGAAAAAATGAAGAATTTTTTAAGGGGTTACCCCCACTTGCAATTTTGAAAAAATCGATTTTTTTATTGCATTTTTTTGAAGTATAAGTTTCTGAGAATATGTCCTAAAAATTTCAAGTCGATCCGAACAAAATTGACTGAGATATGAGCGTTGAAAGAGAAGAATCCGTTGTGAAATTGAAACTTCAAACGCGTTTTTCTCAAAATGGCATTTCTGAAGTCGGTGACCAAAATTACTCGAACACTAATGAACAGATCTTCTTGAAATTTTGCAGGCTTATTTAATACATAAAAATGTAGTCTTTAATCGTTCGATTTTTTTTTCGAAAAAAATGGCCGTTTTATAGCCAAAAAACGGCCGTTTTTTTTTCGTTAAAATCGAACCATTAACTTTGACTGTCCGCCATTTTGTGAAAAATGAATATTTTTTAAAATCCTTCGATTAAAGACTAGTTTATACTTATATTTGACTAAAGCCATCCGCATTTTTTTTTCAGATGATCCACTTCGCCGCAATGTTGGTCTCCGCAAACCGTGTATATAAAAACATTATTTCATTCACGGCCATTTGCCACTAAACAATGTAATATTTTTGTTGAGGTTTTATAGTGGAAGTGGGCGAAATACACGGAAGTATACAACCGAAAGAACAAGAGGTTTATTGTTGCTTAATAGTTGGGGTGATACAAATATGGCGCTTGTGAAAAAATGGGAAAAACGTGACACCTCGTTTAGACGATTTGTGCGAGACTGAGGACTGGCGTCCGGTGGTGGGGGAACACATATTCGGGTCCGCCTGCGCGCGCACATTCGCGAATGTTCTCGGCCGTTTGTTTTCGTCCTCAGAACGCTTGCTTCGAGAAGCTACGCGATCTAACACTCCCCCTCAAGCTTCTGAGCCTAACGCCGAATTATTCGTTCATCGCAACGCGCTTTACTACTCCTAATTTTCTAACGCACTCTCGGTGCCCTTGCGCCGGCAATCCTTTCGTCAACACGTCAGCGGGCATCTCTTTCGAAGACATATAGTTCAAGATGATTTTTCCGCTTTCGACGGCATCTCTAACAAAGTGGTGCCGCACGTCTATGTGCTTCGTTCTTGAGTGAAAGACGGGATTTTTCGCCAGCTGATGTGATCCTTGATTATCATTGAAAATCGTGATTCTCTTCGGCTTCGTCCATGTTATTTCTCCGATGAAACGTTGGACGTGTATTGCCTCCTTGGCACTGTCGGCAATAGCCATATACTCGGCCTCTGTTGATGACAGGGCTACGGTTTGTTGCTTCTTGGATTCCCAACTCGTCGCTGCATTTGCCGTTTTAAAGGCGTACCCCGTATACGACTTCCTATCCTTGATGCAGCCAGCCCAATCTGCATCGACGAATCCGCAGACAGACTGCCCAGTCGGCGTGTATCTCAAGCCATGATCCGATGTCCCCTTGAGATATCGCAGAATCCTTTTCGCGCCATGCCAGTGCTCTTTTCCAAATTTGCTGCAAAATTGGCTGAGGGAGTTTACAGCATACGTTATGTCCGGCCTCGTGCAGACCGCGAGGTACATAAGGCATCCAATCAGTCGTCGGAACGGGAATTCCGCCTCATCTAGCGGTTCGGTCGGTTCATGGAATTTTTGATTCGTGTCCACCGGCGTCGCCACTGGATTACAATTTTCCATCCCGAAACGTCGCAACACCTCTTTGGTGTATCCCTCTTGGCAAATGAAAATTTCGCCGCGCTGTTGGGTGAATTCCAAACCTAGGCAATGGCTGATAGGACCTAAATCGCGAAGGTCGAATCGTCGTTTTAAACTTTCCTTAATTTCGCGGATCCAATGTCCGTCGTTCGACGCAATTATTAAGTCGTCGACGTACGTCGCTATCGTTAGCAGTCTTTCGCCTCGTTTCGCTGTGTAGACGCTAATGTCCCCACTCGATGGCCTCAATCCAAGTTCACGCAGAACCTCGTCGAGTTTCGTGTGCCATTGTCGACCCGCCTGCTTCAAACCGTACAGCGCCTTGTTTAAAGCACAAACCTTGTTGTCGGATCGCAGATCTTTTGATGCTTTGATGGCGATGTCTCGTTCAATGGGATCCTTCGATTCTCTGATCAGTTCCGGGAGTAGCTCTCGAAAGAGTTCCGGAATCTCCATGTGGATGTCCTCATCGATCGCCCCGTTTAGATACGCCGTAGTAATATCCAGTTGATGCATCTCCATTCCGCACTCAACTGCCAAGGCTGTCAACATTCTGATGGAGTTCATCCGTGCAACGGGTGGGAACGTTTCGCGAAAATCTACCCCCGGCTTCTGGCTATATCCTTTTGCCACCAGGCGGGCTTTTCGTCTCTCAATAGTTCCGTCCGGCTTACACTTGTTTCGCAGGACTATCCTGCAGCCGATTACGTTCTTACCCTCGGGGCGGTCCACGATTGTCCAAGTATGGTTTTTCAGAAGGCTTCGAAATTCGTCCTTGATGGCCCTCCGCCATTCATCTGCGTCTGGCCCCTCCGTTGCCTCATCCGTTGATATTTCCGTGACGCACGCAGACTCCGGTGCATCGCGTTCCTGAGCGGTATCGTCTGTAGCCTTCTCGCCGTCTCCCCGTTTTGCTTGGGCAGGAACCTTCCTAGGTCTTCCTGGTCGGCCGGTACGCAGGATGCGTTGACGGCCGCGCCCTTTACGCTCTTGTGTAGTCGGATCGACAGGCTGGTCACAATCCGCTCGGGAAGTATCGTCATTGTTGGGTTCGCTTATCGCCTCGTCGTTCGGAGGAGTGGAGGAGACGCTCAACTCGACCCAGGGTTGGTCGGTTTCCGCATCGCTCTCGTTTTTCTGGCAAGGAATTTTATCATTGATCAGATCACCGTGTTGCATGTTCGCAGGAGAGCTTTCGAGAAATACAACGTCTCTTGTCGCTTCGACTTTTCTTTCGTCCGGAAACCATACGCGATACGCCTTCGCTGTGTCGGAGTATCCTACGAGTATGCATTCGCGACCCCGCGCCTCGAATTTTCCTTTTCCCGGAGTTTTATTTAACGCGATAACCCTGCAACCGAAGCTTCTCAAATGATTCAATCGCGGAACCCGCCCGACCCATAGTTCGAACGGTGTCGTTCCGTTAATCGAGCTAGACGGACACCTATTCCGAAGATAGTTCGATGTCGCGATAGCTTCGGCCCAAAAACCTTGAGATACTTTCGACTCAATCATCAAACATCTCGCGGATTCGCATAGAGTTCGGTTTTTGCGTTCGGCTACGCCATTTTGTTCCGGCGTGTGTGGCACGGTTAATCGCCGTTTGATCCCTTGCTCCGCTAAGAACGCGTCAAACTCACGATTACAGTACTCTCTCCCGTTGTCGGACTGAATTACCTTTATTTTCTCGCCCGTCTGTTTCTCGGCCATCGCCTTGTATTCTTTGAATACTTGCGTTATGTCGGATTTTGTTTTTAAAAATCTGACCTCGCACCATCGACTGTAATCGTCGATGAACGTCGCGAAGTATCGCGCCCCTCCGATTGAAGCGACTCTCATTGGCCCGCATACATCAGTGTGTATTATATCTAACAATTTGGTCGATCGGTTCGACGCGCTCGAGAACGGTATTTGTGTGATCTTTCCTTTCAAGCAAATCTCGCACGGATTGACACTCTCGTCGCGTTTTTCGTTTATTTGGAGCATACCGCGCGCTGCCATGGATCGTAAATATTTTTCGTTCAAATGCCCGAGACGAACGTGCCATAATTTTAGCGTTGCGTCGCTTCGATTCGCTTCGGCCCTCGCGGACATTTCCGCGCTTTCGATTACGTAATACAATCCATCTTTTCGCTCGACTGTCAAAACGGGTTTGTTTTCGCGATCTCGAACCACGGCACCTTCGCGGTCGAAGGTTACAGTGTACCCGTTTTCGGCAATTTTACTTACGGAAAGCAGATCCGTTCTCAGCTCAGGAACGTACAGGGCGTCTTTTAGATTTATACCTTTTACATCGTTTTTATTTCGCACGGTTAATTTTACGAGTCCAGCGCCGTTGATCGAGGTACTCGCGTTGCTCGCCAGGTTGAGACGTCGTTGACGTGGCTCTCCCAATCGCTCGAACTTTTCAACGCTGCCGCACATATGAGATGTCGATCCGCTGTCGAGACACCATGGATTCTCGTACACCTCGCTCGGCCTTGCTTCCTTATCGACCGTCGCTGCGAAGGAGACCTCTCGCGCCTTCGCTGCCTGTTGTTCCGTTGACGATGTTTTCGCGCGGCACTCAGCCGCTTTGTGTCCCGGTTTTCGACACTTGAAGCAAAGAAATCTAGGTCGATATTCCGATTTCTTTGTCTTCCCCTTATTGACGACGTCCTTCGATTGTCGACGCGGTCTTTGCGCGATTAGCGCGCTCTGGCTATTTTCTTTGAGCGTCGCGCGCCGCGCGTCGTTCTCTTCTATTATTTTTATTTTCAACGCCTCCGGCTCGGGGAGTTCGTCGCGCGACTCGATCGCGCACCTAAAGTTTTCGTAGCTGGACGGCAAACTGTATAGTAGCATTATCGCCAGTAAATCTCGGTTTACTTCCACGTCCATCTCTTGCAGTTTGTTTACGGTCTCGAAGAACCCTCGAACGTGTTCGCGCATGTCCCCGTCGTCCGCCATCTTGAGTAGCGTTAGCCGTTTCAACAGCGTGGCTTTTCTCGCTGGACCTTGAGATTGGTAAATCTCGTGCAGCCTCGTCCAAACACTGTTAGATGTCGGACAGTTCTTTATTTGAATTAATTCTCGCGGACTTATCGCCAAGATTAACTCCGAATGCGCCTTGCTGTCCGCGGCGTCCCATGCCACCGCTGCCGCCTTCGACGTAGCGTCATTTTCGTCGACGACCGGTCTCGTCTTTGTGCCGTTCACATATTCCCAAACGTCGTTTTTCACGAGCACGGCACGCACTTGTAACTTCCACGTATCGAAGTTATCTTTTGTCAATAACTCGATTCGCGCGTACCCGTGTTGGCTATTCATTTCGGCCCTTTTTCGTCGTGCCCGGCGATACTTAATCGCTTTCACTTTTATTTGTTTTTACGCGTATTTTACGCTTAGTACTGGGCCCATAACCTGTTGAGGTTTTATAGTGGAAGTGGGCGAAATACACGGAAGTATACAACCGAAAGAACAAGAGGTTTATTGTTGCTTAATAGTTGGGGTGATACAAATATGGCGCTTGTGAAAAAATGGGAAAAACGTGACACCTCGTTTAGACGATTTGTGCGAGACTGAGGACTGGCGTCCGGTGGTGGGGGAACACATATTCGGGTCCGCCTGCGCGCGCACATTCGCGAATGTTCTCGGCCGTTTGTTTTCGTCCTCAGAACGCTTGCTTCGAGAAGCTACGCGATCTAACAATTTTTCAATAAAAAAATTACTGAAAGTTCTACAAGATGTGTTCTTTAAGATGGTATATTGATCGATTAAAAAAGTTTTGTAGTTTTCTTTAAAAAAATTCATGAAAAAGGCCTTTTTTTGCGCTACAAGTGAGGGTAACGCCTTAAATAAAGTTCGTTTTCCCGCAAAATGATCATTTCAAGAGCATCACCCGTATATATCGTTAGACGTCGAATGGAAACGTGATATGCCACGATTATTTATTTCTCATCGGCGTGTTCGCTCCTGACCGATGCAAAGTTAACATGAGTTATGCATACGAAGTACTCTGCTTGATCCGCGAAATACGGTATCGGGGATACGTGCCTCGATGCAAAGCATAGGATCGACTTTCCTGTGATCCGCGTATGCGTTGTGCTTTCACGAACTTACATGGATCTTCTAACTTGGCCGTACGTGCGATCTCGTCAATTTCAACCAATTCGCATAAACCCCCGGGGCAATCGTTTTCTCTTTTCTTCAATATTACCAATTCTTCTCAAAGCCTTTGCGGGCCTTTGCCATTCCATCTTTTTCACCCCACATCTCTTACTTGACTATATCCAATTCCGTACCACCCCCCTCCCCCTTGCCCGGGTGTTGCCCACCTCTCTAATGCCAAAGAGTACCGCTTTTACACGAGGGCACAGGGAAACTGCGAAGAACCCGTCCCCATATAAGCGAGCTATATGTTCACTGAGTTTTAGCTCCGTCCACCATCAGAAACTCCATAAAATTCCTATCCAGTAGCCGGTGCACCCGCCCGTGCGCGCCTCAGCGGTCACCCATCCAAGTATTGACCCAGTCCAACGCCCGTTTTCCTCCGATCGTTATTAACTACGGTATTTTGCCGATTGTAACGAGAATTGAGGTGTCGATCGTACGATTTTTCTCTCTCTTTTTCTTTTTCTCTCCCTCCCCCCCTCTCTCTCTCTCGATCTCCTGATCGGTGTCTGCTTTTCATCGTGATGCGATGCTTGCCAAGAATTCCAGCGCGGGTAACCACTTTTTGCGTCTGCTCAACGAGAGAGCATACACGTTGCTCCATTTTATACATTATATATATATATATATATATATATATATATATATATATATATAAACGAATATATGCGCTGGATCAGCGAATGTTATATATTTCGCTCTTTTGTATTGCTCGATAGGAGACACTTATGCACGAATCGCGTATATCATCGCACTTGTAACGTCGTTTACTCGTTATATACACACACATACACATATACGAATACATACACACATCCATACATAGGTAGGTGCACATCTAGGAAAAGCGTTTGCGAGCGTTGAATTAACGGGTCACGAGACTATATATATAGCCATTCTATCGAAATGGGAGTCGAGGGCGAGAGAGATAGAGAGAGAAAGAGAGAGAGAGGATTCTTCCTATATGATGTGACATAGCCATGGCCATGGATCTCGAAATAAACGTGACATCGTACAGAGTCGTCCGACACGACGAAAACTACATCCTTATATATATATATATATATATATATATATATATATATATACACATACACATATACACAGGGTGTCGTGTTATGAATGGATAATCCTGCAACTGTCGATAGAGCAGATCATGTCCTACTAAATGCTGGAATTTCAGTTTAGTTAAAGTCCTACGGTTTTCGAGATTTTGGGCTTTATGTGTTTAAAAAAAAATCATCTGCTTTTAGTTTTTCGCATGCCATTTCTACAAATTATGTAGAAAATTCTGCATAAGATCTTTTTTCACAAAGTTTCCGTAACGCTTAAGGTAAAAAAGCAAACTTTTCTAGATAAAACAATAACCAAGGGTATTAAAAAAAAGGGGGGTAAAAAGAGTTATTATTTGTAGAAATGACATGTGAAAAACCAAAAGCAGAGGATTTTTATCTCGAAAACTGTGAAACTTTTACTAAACTGGAATCCCAGCATACACAGCCTTGGCCAAAAGTATTGGGCATCCTGTTAATTTTCTATCCGGACAAAAAATCGAATATCTCAGCGAAACAAAGCCGTAAACCAATTTACCAAACGGGGTTTCGAAGCGGACAAGGCCAGCTTCATTTTGCTTTTTTACTTTTATTTTTGCGATTTTTTTGTACCCGGTGCGTCGTTCTGAAAATGCCGATTTTTCACGATATTCGCACTTGGCAAAATCGCGTGCTGGACTTTGAAAAATAGTAATCCCACCATTCAGTGAAAAGATCATTGAAAAAATACCGCTAGCTTTAGTTTCGTCTTTAAAAAAAAAATTGCGATTTTTTTTCGCTGAGTTATTGAGTTTTTTCTGGAAAAAACGGCAGGTTTCCGAAAAGCCGGCATCGTGCGGTGTAACTTGCAAACTATGAGGTTTGGAATTTTAGTCTAGGGAGTAAAAAGTTGTATTTCGTTATTTTGGAGTCGCTAAATTTTATTTAGATTTTCCAATATTTCTTCGCATCGCTACTTTTGGTTGATAGTTGGGGATTTGTCTCATCAATTTATTGCCGTTACTTTGAAACAAACATGTTTTCATGAAATATCAAGAGGAGAAAAGGTACCTACATACAGCCGTGGCCAAAAGTATTAGGCAACCCTATAAAATATTGATGTTTTAAAACGTACCTAAAACTGTTACAATTGCTCTAAACTAAAGCTAAGACGGCACAATCAAATATTAAATTAAACAATACAAAACCTCTGTTGGTGGATGTCAAAACATCTGGATCGTAATAAAATGCTATGCAAGTGCTTTTTTTTATTTTGAAAAAAACTTTTCGATTCTTCATTTGCTATTTTTAGAGTGGAGAATCCATTTTCTGCGATTTTAATAGTTCGGCGCGATTCCTTGTTTACGAAAATTCTGAAAAGTAGTGAGCTATCATACGAGAAGAGGGTGAAATTTCAACTTTTGCACAAACAAGGGAAGTCCCAAATCAAAATATCGAAATTGAACATTTACAGGGTGCCCAATACTTTTGGCCAAGGCTGTAGTAGGACATGATCTGATTTATCGGCAGTTTCAGGATTATCCATTCATACAGGACACTCTGCGTGTCTGTGTATATATATATGGGGCATTCCATACCAATTCGACCTGGGTCTGACCCTCGACCCCTCAAATCTGGTTCCCGATTTTTCCTATCATTACTCTCACTCTATCAAGCAACTACAATTTTATTCAGATTTTTCAAAATAAATTTGAGCGCGTCATGAATTTTTGAATTTTTTTTTGAACACCTCGATCGCCGTAATCGAAAAATCTGAAAAAAATTCCCAAAAATACAGTGTCAGATATAAAAAATGTTGGTGTAAAATTCATAATGTCTGGGCTTTTGCTTTAACCCGTTTTTTAGCTTTTTGAGCAAAAAAAATGAAAAAAATAAGAAGCAGAAGTCAATTTACTGTAGACTGTTGCTCTAAATTTTGTATGCTTAATACCAGATTTAAAAAAAAATTCTCCGATTTTTCTAAAGTGTTTTGTAATTTTCGAATTTTTTTTTATTATGGTTGACAAAAACTCTAATTAGGAATTAGGAAATGGTGCGAATTGCACTAACAATAAGCGTAAGACGCCTGGTGAGGTTCGGTACACTCTAAACTATACTATTGAAGTGCTAAGTAACTGTGACCGCCGATCTACTAAATTTGTCGATGACAAAATATTTTATTTTTATTTTCAAGAATACACTCAGTGGCGCCATATTATATATTGTGCTGATTGCTATTATTACATTGCCTCTATAGATTAACGTTGTGAGTGGTCAGTGCTGCGTAAGATGAACGCCTAAGTTTTATCATTACATTGCGTGAGACAATAGTGAAGACGAGAATTTCGGTTACAAGATAGGTTACTTGGAAGCCCCCGTGAACGCAAAATGTTATTTTTCTTTCGTTAATATTGCATTGTCGTCTGCACTAGCTAATTTTTTTCGAGAATTCATAATGAGTGTTCCATAACCAATGTCACCGAGTTGATCCTTCGCGTATTTACATTTTATGTTCATTTTCTGATATCTCTCGTTTCGCGTCATTCTGTTTTTTTTTCGATATGAAATCGAAAAATTTTTCGATGTGAAAATGCTTTAAAAAATCCTTAAAAATTTCCAAAAACCGTTCGCTATCATGAAAAACATTCAAGCTACTGTCTACAGTATTTTTTTTTTAAATCTGGTTTTATGCATACAAAATTTCGAGCAACAGTCTACAGTAAATTGACCTCTGCTTCTTATTTTTTTTTAAAATTTTTTTTGCTCAAAAAGCTAAAAAACGGGTTGAAGCAAAAACCCAGACATTATGAATTTTACACCAACATTTTTTATATCTGACACTGTATTTTTGGGATTTTTTTCAGATTTTTCGATAGAGGCCATCGAGGTGTTCAAAAAAAAATTCAAAAATTTATGACGCGCTCAAATTTATTTTAAAAAATCTGCAAAAAATTTTAATTGCTTGATAGGGTGAGAGTAATGATAGGAAAAATCGGGAACCAGATTTGAGGGGTCGAGGGTCAGACCCAGGTCGAATTGGTATGGAATGCCCCATATATACACGGTGTCCCTCTTGTCTCTGCCACCCGAATTAACTCGATAATTGTCGACGTCACAAACAAATCAAACGCGGCCAACTTTTTTCATTTCGTAGGAGGCGCTGACGCACCGTGGAGGTCACCTCCACTTTTTAAAATGGAATGGTACATTTTAGACATACAGGGGGTCAAAGTCGTTCAAGGTCATTCAAGGTCAGTATCGATGATAGTAATCTAAATATCTCGGATCACTACCAAATACTTGGTGGTGATCCGAGATATTTAGATTTGTATTTTATTTTAATAGGTGACCTTGAATGACCTTTAACGACTTTCGGCCCCTTCACACCGTACAACTTTTGTCTGGAACATTTTTTTGTGACGTCGATAATTACCGAGTTATTTCGGGTGGCAGAGCTAAGAGGGACACCCTGTATATGGCTGATACGGAATCAAGCTACTTTGACTCTCGAACTCATACGA
This sequence comes from Ophion slaviceki, assembly GCA_944452715.1. Taxonomy (NCBI): domain Eukaryota; kingdom Metazoa; phylum Arthropoda; class Insecta; order Hymenoptera; family Ichneumonidae; genus Ophion; species Ophion slaviceki. Next base: position 19,102,918 of record OX101790.1, read on the forward strand.
GCAGGCCTCTATCCTCATCATCTATGCTGCCGTACGCGTAAAATACTAACCCGTCCATACGTATGTTTGACGCGCAAGCGTTGCCTACGACTGTCGAATATTAGTTACCGCACGTATTTTATTGTTATTATTGTTTTTTTTCCTTCCGTCAACGGTACTATGAGCTTCGTATATTGTCGCGTCCAGCTGTCTGCGATCTGGCCGTCTATCGGTTTCCACGGCTCGTGGGTACAGACTCGGTTATTGCGAATTCTTGAACGGTGAGTGAGTTTTTTGCGTCGACGCGATGCTGGCCAAAATCTCGTGATGAAATTATAAGATGTGCAGTTTTTTAAAGGGGCTATACCAGTATGACACTTCCAAAAAATCAATTTTTTTGCCTTTTTCGACAGTTTATACTTTCAAAAATATCATTATCATTTATATCAATATCATTTTATCTTACAAAAATCGATAGTTAAATCTTTAAACGCGTTTTTCTCGAAATGAGATTTTTCAAATTTGCTGACATTGTAACTCAAAGAGCAATTATCCGATTGACTTGAAATTTAAATTGAGTACTCTTCATCATATTTACTCTACAATGACGTAGGATATTTTTCATTGGATGAAAATTGACGATTTGGCAATGAAAAAACGACCATTTTATAGGCAAGAAAACAGACTTTTTTCATAAATACGCCATTTTGTTAGATTTTGATATTTTTCGAAAATCCTACGTCATTGTATAGGAAATACCTTCCAGTTTAACGGTTTTTTTTTCTTTTTTCGGTTTCAGCTACTCAATCGGCCGGAATCATGTCAGCAGTGGAGGAACTTTTTTTTGCGCCTCCGAAGGCAGCGCATAAGTCACTTGGATCTCAATATTTTTCTATGAAAAAATTATGTAATATAGGTCAAATATAGCCAAAAATATTCTTAATTTTCCAGAACATTTAATTGAGTATTTTCTTCCAAAAAAATCCCGAAAATCACCAACATTTTCGGCGTTCACACTGGTACAGCCCCTTAATGTCCGGGCTAAACGCCGAGAATTCGGACGGGAAGGCAATACTCGAGGAGGCGAATTTTCCGGTTACTGGGATGAAATCGGTGCAAAGATGGAGAATTGATTGCGAAAAAAACACTTGTACGGTTTACTTGATTTTTGGTATATCGGTGGTAGGCACGTTGGGGAAGATATCTGAAGTATTTGAATAAAAAGTATGGATAGTTGAAAAAGTTTAGTGACATCACGTGGAAGGCGTTCGCCGCTTGCGCCTCTTGCAGAAGTTGTCGTAGGGATCCAATTGGATTGTTATACTTGTCCCTAT